>ONZH01006637.1:0-202061 GCA_900303285.1 Rhinella marina | reverse complement strand
AAGACGACAAGGAGGAGGAGTAGTGGAGTAGAGAAGAGGAATCGGATACATAAGTAATGTTAATCTTTAGCTGCTTTCCCCGGAGGAGATTTGAATTCCGGTGAAATCCAGGCTTTTGTTCATTTTAATAAGCGTCAGCCTGTCAGCGCTGTCAATTGGACAGGCGTGTACGCTTATCGGTGATGACGCCACCAGCTGCACTGAATACCCGCTCTGATAAGCACGCTAACGGCAGGGCAGGCCAGCACCTCCAAGGCGTACAGCGCCAGTTCAGGCCACGTGTCCAGCTTTGAAACCCAGTAGTTGTATGGAGCATAGTGATCGGTCTGGACGTTGGTATGGTCAGCTAGGTATTCCCTCACCATCTTTCTGTAAAGCTCACCCTTACTCTGCCTAGACTGGAGACAGGTGACAGTGTCTTGCTGGGGTGACATAAAACTGGCAAAGGCCTTGGAGAGCGTTCCCCTGCCAGTGCTGGACAAGCTGCCTGCTCGCCTCCTCTCCCCCACTACTTGGCCCACAGAACCATGCCTCTGCCGCTAGCCGTGTCAGATGGGAAGGATTGTTTCAGCTTGTGCACCAGGGCCTGTTGATATTGATTCACTCTCATACTCCTTTGCTCTACAGGGATGAGAGTGGAAAGGTTCTGCTTGTACCGTGGGTCCAGGAAGTGAACACCCAGTAATCGGTGTTTGAAAAAATGCTTCTAAACGCGAGGGTCACGGGATAGGCAGCCTAACATGAAGTCTGCCATGTGCGCCAGAGGTCCCAACACGCAAGAATTCCCTCTCCTCACTGGCCTGACTCTCCATTTCCTCCTCCTCCTCCAAGTCCTCCTCTTCAGCCCATACACGCTCAAGAGTTAAGGACTGAGCACTGGTACCCTTTTCTGTCTCGCCGACATTCTCCTCCTCTTCTTCCTCATCCTCATCCCCCTCCTCCGATACGCGCTGAGAAACAGACCGGAGGGTGCTCTGGCTATCAAGCGACGTATCTTCCTTCACCGTCTCTTGTGACAAGCGCAAAGCATCCAACTTCATGCTGAGCAGTGAGTTTTTCAACAGGCAAAGCAGCGGGATGGTGAGGCTGATAATGGCGGCATCGCCGCTGACCATCTGTGTTGACTCCTCAAAGTTGCTCAACACCTGGCAGATATCAGACATCCACGTCCACTCCTCATTGTAGACTTGAGGAATCTGAGTGACCTGACTACCAGTTCTGGTGGAAGTTGACATCTGGCAGTCTACAATCGCTCTGCGCTGCTGGTAAACTCTGGATAACATGTTAATGTCGAATTCCATCTTGTGGGCACGTCGCACAACAGTCGGTGAGCGGGCAGTTATAGGCGGCGCTGCGCTGCCCTGAGAGTGGCAGCATCTGTGGTCGACTTGCGGAAATGCGCACAGATGCGGCGCACCTTGGTGAGCAAATCAGACAGATTGGGGTATGTCTTGAGGAACCGCTGAACTATTAGATTGACACGTGGGGCCAGGCATGGCACATGTGTCAGTCTGCCGAGTTGCAGAGCCACCACCAGGTTACGCCCGTTGTCACACACAACCCATGCCTGGCTTGAGATTCAGCGTGCCAGCCACAGATTGGTCTGCGCCGTGATGCCCTGTAACAGCTCTTGGGCAGTGTGCCTTTTGTCACCTAAGCTCAGCAGTTTGAGCACCGCCTGCTGGCGCTTACCCACGGCACTGCTGCTGCGCCTAGAGCTCCCGACTGAAGGCGCCGTGCCCACGGATGGTAATTCAGAGGAGGAGGTGGAGGAGGGTCGTGAGGAGGAGGCATAGTACGTCTGAGAGACCGTGACCGAGGTAGGCCCCGCAATCCTTGTGTGGGCAGTACATGAGCGGCCCCAGAGTCAGACTCGGTCCCAGCCTCTACAAAGTTTAACCCAATGTGCCGTCAGTGATATATAGTGTCCCCTGCCGGCAGCACTTTTCCACGTGTCCGTGGTTAGGTGGAACCTTCTCAGAAACAGCATTGGTCAGGGCACGGATGATGTTCTGTGACACGTGCTGGGTGTAGGGATGGCGGAACGGCACATCGGGAAAAAATAGTGGCGGCTGGGGGACCAAATACCGAGGGGCAGCCACCGCCATGAGATTGGCAAAAGGCCTCGGTCTCTACCAGAGCCTATAGAGCAGCATCTCCAGGCTCAGCAATTTGGAGATGTGGACGTTGAGCGCTTGGGCATGTGGGTGGGTGGAACTGTATTTCCTCTTGTGCTCCAGGGTCTGCTGTAAAGACAGCTGAACGCTGCGCTGGGACACATTGGTGGATGCTGTGGAGGATCGTAGAGGGTCAAGGTGTGGTTTCCGGCGGGAGGCGCTCGTGCCTGGGTCCTGGGCAGGGGGTTGACTAGCAGAGGCCAGAAAGTGACACAGGGGAAGGGAGCAGTGGTGTGACCGCAGGAGGTGAACAGCCTTGGGTTCCATTCGAGTGGGTGTTTAGCACTCATATGCCTGCGCATGCTGGTGGTGGTTAGGCTAGTAGTGGTGGCACCCCTGCTGATCCTGGTGTGGCACAGGTTGCACACCACAGTCCGTCGGTCATCCTCACTTTCTTTAAAGAACCTCCAGACTTGCGAACATCTAGGCCTCGCCACGGGAAACTTCACTACGTCCGACACCGCTTTACACACTTCTTCACTAAGTCAACATTGTCATCATCATCATCACCCACAGACTGCGACAGTTGGAAAACTTGGGCATCGGGAAAGAGGTCAGCAGCAACCTGAGAAGTGGTTTGTGACTCTGGGAAGGGTCCAGAAAACAGTTCCTCAGAGTATGCCGGATCGCATTCCAAATTTCCTGGGAGGGGGCTGACTGGGGGGAAGGAGGTTGAGGTGGAGGAGCCAGAGGAGTGCTCCCTTGGGTAACGTTGGGTGGACTGCGTGGAAGACTGACTGGTGGACAAATAACTTGAAGCATTGTCCGCAATCCACGACATCAGCTGTTCGCACTGTTGTGGTTTCAACAGTCCTCTACCACGTGTCCCTGTAAGTTGAGACATGAAGCTAGGGAGTGTAGCTCTGCGGCGTTCCCCTGCTCTCTCATCAGCAGGTACTGTCTCACCCTGCCCAGGACCACGGCCTCTGCCCCCTGCAGTAATTGAATGCCCACGCCCTCGTCCCTTAGCCCTGGGGTTCAACATTTTCTGTATATAAGTGTAATTATATAAAAAAAATAAATAAATGGGCCTGCTGTACTGAAACCCACAAACTTGTTCAATCTAAACAAGAAATATATAGGTGGATAAGTTAGAGCCAAATTACGTATGTTATTTAACGTACCGTGCAGTATGGAGCAATTACACTGAACTATTAGATTAGGCAGACTTGGTCTGCTTAATTGCCAACCCAGACAAATGTCGCACAGAGATTTTTGTAATGTAGCTGTGTCAGTGAGAGCAAAGACCTTTTTTAATTAAGTGACGGACAGAATGTGTCACCTGGACAGAAAATACGGATTGTGGTTTGAATATAGGTGGATAAGTTAGAGCTAAATTATGTATGTTATTACGTACGTGGCAATATGGAGGGCAATTACACGGAAACTATTAGATTAGGCAGACTTGGTCTGCTTAAGTGCAACCCAGACAAATGTCGCACAGAGATTTTTGTAATGTAGCTGTATCAGTGAGAGCAAAAGACCTTTTTAATTAAGTGACGTACAGAATGTGTCACCTGGACAGAAAATACGGATTGTGGTTTGTGGTGACTGGACAGCTGAACTGTGACACAAAGAATGGTTCCACACAGCTGTATGAAATGGATTTGTATCACTGAGATAAAACAACAAAAAAAATAATTTTTTTATATATATTTTTTTTATATATATTTTTTTATATATATTTTTTTTTTAACGTGACGTGCAGAAACTATCAGAGATCAAACTCAGCCCCTGCTGACTGTGGCTATTTTGACTGCAACCCAGACAAAATGTCGCACAGAGATTTTTGTAATGTAGCTGTATCAGTGACAGCAAAAGACCTTTTTTAATTAAGTGACGTACAGAATGTGTCACCTGGACAGAAAATATGGAGTGGTGGTTTGTGGTGAGTGGACAGCTGAACTGTGACACACAGAATGGTTCCACACAGCTGTATGAAATGGATTTGTATCACTGAGATAAACAAAGAAAAAAATATTTTTTTATATATTTTTTTAATATATATTTTTTATATATATATTTTTTTTAACGGTGACGTGCAGAAACTATCAGAGATCAAACTCAGCCCCCTGCTGACTGTGGCTATTTTGACTGCAACCAGACAAATGTCGCACAGAGATTTTTCTAATGTAGCTGTATCAGTGAAAAGCAAAAGACCGTATTTGATTACATGACGTACAGTGTGGGTCACCTGGACAGAAAATACGGATTGTGGTTTGTGGTGAGTGGACAGCTGAACTGTGACACACAGAATGGTTCCACACTGCTGTATGAAATGGATTTGTATCACTGAGATAAAACAATAAAAAAAGGGTTATATATTGGCGATAGCTGCACTACTAGTGCCAGCCAGCCCAGCCAGGAGACAAAAAAAAATGTCTTGTAGCCCTTAGAAGGGCCGTTGGTTCTTTTGAGATCACTCTTGCCTAACAGAGAAACTAAATCCAGGCCCTAACACTCTCCCTGAAATGCAGCAGCTCTGTCCCTAAACGACATCCAGACAGCCTCTGAGCCGAGCACCGCGGGCAGTCACTAGTATATTCCAGGGTCACCTGATCAGGCCAGCCAACCCCTGCTATCGACATGTAAGGGCCCCACGTGATGCTGGGTATACCGCAGAGTCTCCTGGCTTGTGATTGGCTGAGTTTATAGGCGCCAAAAATTCAAAATGCGGGAGATGCCATTTCCTCGAGCATGGCGAGATACTCCTCCGAGCAGCGAGCACTTACGAGTACCGTAATACTCGAACGAGCACCAAGCTCGGACGAGCATGCTCGATCATCTCTAATTATAATGTTTCTGTATCCTAAATACCTGACATCCTCCGTCATTTTTTTCTGCCACTAATTAAGGCGACATTACCTGTGTTGCGTGTGCGTTATAACGTTTCTGTATCCTAAATACCTGACATCCGGCTTCATTTTTTCTGCCGCTAATCAAGGTGACATTACCTGTGTTGCGTGTGCATTATAACATTTCTGAATCCTAAATACCTGAAATCATGTGTATTTTTTTCTGCCGCTAATCAAGGCAACATTATCTGTGTATTGGAGTACCTGTTCCTTGTAATTCTTGGCAGCCCTTTGTGCATAGGCTTTATGAGTGTAGGAGTCCCACGACGTGAACAATTGTTCCACAATGTGAATGAGGCCCTCCTTTATGTGATATACCGGTTGTATCAGAGTGCCTGTTCCTTGTAATTTTTAGCAGCACTTGTACTTTAAGTACAAGTAAATATAAGTTTCCTAACAATATTTCCTCTAAAATCAATGTTATCTTTGGTTTTGGGGGTATTCTTGTCATTCCGTAAAAGTGGCGTAATACTCGGACAACATCGTTCCCAGCAGCGACTTTGTAGTCCAAGATGTATCCAGACATCCTCCCCATGCTGTTCTCAAACCATTTCAGTGGTGTTTCCACCATTTTCTCACCTTTCCCTATGAACCAGACACCCTCCCCTCTTCATATCATGGGGTGCCTGGTTAAGTGCTCGGGTTCTTCCATTGACTTCCATTGTGCTCGGGTGCTCAGTCGAGCACTCGAGCACCGCCTAGTGTTCGACCCGAGCACCCGAGCACTATGATGCTCGATCAACACTACTGACATTAGTTGGACTTCCACATGCAGAGTTAATCCCTTATTTTAGTGATACAGTTACATTACATCCATATTCCAGGACAGTATAATTCTTTGCCCTGTAAATGTGTGCAGTGGAGCAAAATTGATCATAATGAATGCTTTCTGTTAGCTGTTACGTTACATAGTGTCAGTATGACACCATTGTTAAACATTTCGCCCTGTACATGTATGACGTTAAACTAAATTATTTATAGCGAATGCCTTCTGTTACCTTTTGCATTACATAACGTCAGTATTAGGCAACGGTTTAATATTTCACCCTGTACATGTGTGCATTGGAACTAAACTGATTATAGTGAATGCCTGCCGTTAGCGATACAGTTGTTATACACTATGATCAACGTAAAGTTTCCTGGGCCCTCCAAAGGAGTAGGCAGTGGCAAAAATGATGCTGTAGTTGGCACAAGTAGCAGCAGAAGAAGGGGTGTTGGTAGCAGAAGCTGCAGCAACAGGCCAGAGGTGCCACTGACATCTATTGGTCGAATTTTGACCAACAATCTAGCTGTACTGGAATGGTTGACTCGCATTCCACAATCATCTCAAGTTATAACAGATACACACAGCCAGCAATAAGTAAGCTTCTCTAACACCTTGCTTAGTTGGCATGGCTTAGGACAGATAGCATTTACAGGCCAGCACAGACTTGAAGGAGAAGTCCACTGCAGACTACATTAGGTGTGCAACTACCGATGATGGGAGCATATGTAGGAGACGTTAGAGACATGCACAAGAGACAGGTGAAGGTGACACAAGTGATTCACAAACATATGTACATGAAGTAGCCAATTTCACATGGGAGCCAGGTGAAGAGGGGGCATTGTCATCATCAAAGGCGAGGGTGGCAGCGTGCCCATGAGACAGCAGGGTGGAAGCATGACTGAGAGACAGCAGGGTGGACACATGCCAGTGAGACAACAGGGTGGAAGTGTGCCCAAAAGAAAGCAGGATGGAAGCATGCCCATGAGACAGCAGGGTGGGGTAAATGGAGTGGTACACCGTCTATTACTCGGGAGACTTCCTGTGAGGAACACTAGCAGTGCATGGGTTAATAAAAGCTCCATCAGGCAGGCATCACGCAATGATGGAGGGAAAATGCTATACTCCACAGTGTGGGAATATTTCACACAGTTTTTGGGGAATGTTAGTGTGGCAGTATGCAGGATCTGTGGACAGAAGGTGAGGCGCAGCCAGGGTGCTAATGTTGACATCAACTTCAATGTCGTCTCTGGCTCCTGATGCTCCTACTCCTCGTCACTTGTTTTGACAGCAATCAATCACCAAGGTGATTGCAAAAAGACAGCAGTATGTGTGCACGGCGCAGAAGCTGAATGTGCACCTGGCAAAGTTGCTGTTACTACAGTGGTACCTACAAGTGGTACCTTGGAACCAAACACAAGTTCGGGAAATGTTTTTTTACAGTCCAAATTCCAAATTAATTTATGAAGTTATTACACAAACTCTTGCGAGACTTTGCAGAGTAATGACTTTGGCTCATCTGAGCCAATACATTCTCACACTGTACGGAGCACTTGCTCCGTACAATATTGAGCCAAAGTTTTATGCAAATCGACTTCGGATAAAACATCCGCTCGTCCCTAATTCTGAACATAATACCTTTTTTATTTTTACATCTAAGGAACTGTCTGAGTGCTCATTTTTGTGAGGTGATCTATACTTTTTATTGATACCATTTTGGGATTTATATGACTTTTGGATCACTTTTTATTCAATTTTTTGGGGATGGTGAAGAAAGGAAAAAACTGTAAATTGGCCATTTAGATTTTTTTTTCCATTAAGTTGTTCGCCGGGATCAATATTTTTATATTTTAACAGTACGGGCATTTTGTGACACAGTGATGCCTATGATGTTTTGTTTTTATTATTTTGAGGAAAAGCAGGTGATATGAATTCTTATATTTTTTTTTTAAGTTGGGGAACTTGAACATGCAATCATCAGATTTCTTTTGTCATGCGTTACCACTGAAGTTTAGGAGAATTCACAGGCAGAGTCTCCATGGGAACTTAGCTGCAGCAGCCTCAGATCCTTGTAAAATATATCTGAATAGCACCACCTGCTGTTTGTTTCTTATTTCTTGTCCACCTCACTGAGGACATATACCTCAGATGCCAGGCTGAAGAGAATCCAGTAAAAAATTGGAGCGATGAATGTTGGGATCTGTTGGACCAAG
This sequence comes from Rhinella marina, assembly GCA_900303285.1. NCBI lineage: Eukaryota > Metazoa > Chordata > Amphibia > Anura > Bufonidae > Rhinella > Rhinella marina. Next base: position 194,053 of record ONZH01006637.1, on the reverse strand, counting down.
CAGAATTTGGTCCAAAGTTTAGGAAAACCTTGATTCGAAACAAATCTAAATTTCCTCGTGCTTCGTGGTAACAAATCATTTTTTCTTAAAATGCCGACTGCACGTGTTAGAAAGTGAAAGTAAGTGAAGAAGAGACAAGCCGGGAACGTAAGATCACCTATTATGCCGTGCAGCCAGCCAATCAGCAGGTAGCCATCCCCCTGTGATGTCACAGGTAGGCAGAGCCTTATAAAGCCCTCATCCCATGCAGTCTCTGCCATTGTCCTGTGAGTTGAGTATAGGGAGAGACATGACAAGATGCTCATTCACCAGGTACGGTGTTGCTGCAAAGTGCAAACTGTTAACAGAGAGTGCAGGACAATATTGAAGAGGGAGAGTGCAGGGAGACTGTGGGGAGAGTGCAAGGAGACTGCAAAGAGATAAGTATAACTGTGTGCATTGCTGTGCAGTACACCAACATTCATAGTCAATACATTCTGTTAACGAAACAGTGACTGTGCATCACTACTAAAGGGAGGTCTAATATATTGCTGTGTGCATCACCGTGCAGTACGCCAATATTCATAGTCAATACGTTCTGTTATCAAAACTGCGACTGTGCATCACTACTAAAGGCAGGTCTAATATATTGCCATGTGCATCACTGTGCAGTGCACCGACATTCATAGCTAATCTGTTCTGTTAGCGATACAGTTTTTATAAACTATGGCCAACAGACAGTTGCCTGGGACCTCCAGAGGAAAAGACAGAGTCAAAACTGATGCTGTTACAGGCACAAGTAGCAGCAGAAGTGGGTTGGTGGTAGCAGCAGCAGGCCAGAGCTTCCACTGTCATCCAGCGGTCGTGTTTTGACCAACAATCCAGCTGTACTGTAATGGTTGACTTACTCTTCAAAATCATCTCAAGTTACAAGAGATACACACAGCCAGGAATCGTTGGGTTCCTCTGACACCATTTTAGTTGGCATGGCCCAGGAAATTCCTGTATGCTCTCACCTGCCTCTTGCATTTGCTGCTACTTCTGCTAGCCAAGTAATGATTGCCGCTGGGTCTGTTCCGCTTTTCAGCGATGATGAGCTTTGTGAGGACAGTCAGGAGTTACAGGCGAGCCTAGAATTGGAGAAGAGATCAGCTGCGGACTCCGTTAGACGTGCAACTACTGACGATGACAGTCGGATGGGAGCACATGTTGTGAGAGGTCAGGGATGTGCGCAAGAGACAGGTGAGGGCAGGGGCATACATAGAATCTAAATTAGGCCCCCATGCCCCATTCAGAGCCCCTCCCACTACCTACAGTATACACAACAGTGTATGTACTGACACAGTATGTGAGGTATAAGGTATAAATTACAGCTCATACCTCACATATCAGTACACTGCTGTGTACTGCAGTGTACTGATGTGAGAAGTACAAGGTATAATAGTGCAGTGTGTACAGATATATGTGGTCAGTTATACATTATGCTGACTGTGTGAGGTACATAAGATAATAAATGTTTAAACTGTCTAGCTTTCTTCAGTACTATGTGTATGCATATATGTAAAAATAGGGAATGGGGTGGCATTACCACTCTCACCACTCTTACCACTCCATTCTAATCTCAGTGGCGATATCATTATGCAGTTCTCCACGCTGTTGGGGGTGAAGGACCTGTGATTATAGTGATGATGTCATCACAGATCCTGGCTGATGCTCCTATCTAACCTGGGAACTACACCAATCTTTATGCAGTTCCTTTACTAGATGTACAGGACCTGTGATTACATCTTCACAGGCCATTTAGCTTCCTCCACTGATAACTGAGATAATATAGTGGAGCTGGACAGTAATGAGAGTAATTAGGGGGAGGGTCCTTTGGTTCACTGTGGGTCCTTTTTCCCTACGAGCCCCATAGCGGCTGCATGGTCTCCTTCTATTGGAGGTACATCACTGGGTAAGCGTGACACAGGTGAGTTGCAAACATATGTAGATGATGATGTAGCAGACTGCATGTGGGATCCGGGTGAATAGGGGGCATCGTCATCATCCGGGGGGCAAGTGTGGCAGTGTGCCCATAAGACAGCAGGGTGGAAGCAGTGAGATATTTAGAGCCAAACACGGGAGGGGTACACCATCTGCTACTCGGGAGACTACCTGTGAGGAACCCATTAGCAGACCACAGGTTCATAAAAGCAACTCCAAGACATTAGTGTGGCACTATGTAGGATGTATGAGCAGTTGGTGAGGTGCAGCCAGGGTGCTAATCTTGGCAGCCCTGTGTCAACACATGGAGCATCAGCATAAAGTGGCGTGGGAAAACCATGTCACTTATTTAGTGTTACAGCCTGATGCAGCAACCACTGCATCTCCCACCAGCTCGCACCCCCTATCCAGCAGTTAGGGCTTGTTAATGTCAGCAGAAGGCAGCTGCTATTCCTTCCCATTGACTTCAATGTTGTCTATTGATTCTGATGCCTCTCCTCTGCCTCCTCCTCGTCACTTGTTTCAACAGCAATACATCATTGAGACGATTGCTAAAAAACAACAGTGCGTGAATTCATCCAGTGGCACAGAAGCTGAACATGCACCTGGCCAAGTTGTTGGTACTACAGTCCCTTCTTTTGCATGTAATTGACACTGCACAGTTAAGAGAACTAATGGCCACCCAAAGTGGAGAGTCCCAAGCCGAAATTTATTTTTCCGAAAAGCTGTACCAGCCCTGCACACGTACATTGAGCAGAAGGTGGGCCAGTCCTTGAGCCTCTCAATGACTGTTAGCATTCATGCCAGAGCTTAAGTATGGAGTTGTAACTATGGTCAAGAACAATATATGTCATTCAGGCAGACCAGCAACTTGGCCAGGTGATGGTAATGCCGCATCCACATTGTAATCATGAGATCTATGCCAATGTCCTCCTCTACCTCCTCATCCTCCACCTTGTCCTCGCCCTCCAATCTAGGCAAAGTTCACAGTGGTCCTCATATCACCTATGTGAAGCTAGACATTGTAACGCGGTCAGGGAGGGCTGACCCATGCACCCTGAATGATAAACATCTTCAATCTTATTGTCACCTGGTTCCTCAAGTCTTCTGAACTGCAAAAGCTGTTAAAAATGTCCAGGAAACTGCATGCACTTGAGTCACTCTTATCATGCAAAACACGTCCTCCTTGAGCTGCAAAGGCAAAATGCTCTTTTCCAACATCGCCTAATATGTGACATTTCCACCAGTTGGAACTCCATGCTCCATCTGTCAGACTGTCTGTATGAACAGGGGAAGGCAGTTAACAATTTCTTAATGTGGCAGACAGACAGGTCTACTCCCCGGTGTAACTTCCACGTTAACCAGTGGCAGCTTATGCATGCCATGTGCTATTTGTTCAGGGCCTTTGAGGAGGCCCCTTTATTTGTCAGTCGGCAGAACTAGGATATAAATTATGTCATTCCACTCCCTCACATCCTAGAGGAGTTGCTGAGAAATATGATTGACGAGTGGACAGAAGATATGGCGCCTACATCTCACAACCACCTGAGCCCTAAAAAGGATGAACTGGCAAGATGAGGAGGATGAAGACGAGGGGAAGGAGCCAAAGAAGTTTATATACAACTGGGTGGTTTATCTGCCTAAGAAACAAGACAGGAACAGGGGGAGCTGGAGGGCGATGGCTAAGATGATTTAGATGACCTCAACAGACCGTGGCAATATGCAGTAGAGATGGAAGTAGGGAGGCCCCCCAAGTCCCTTGCGCAAATGGCCAGCATTACGGGATGACTACTGCCTCTCCACATTGTTAGACCCACACTACAGGTCAATAATGGATGAATTTTTGAAACCTTCTGAGAGTGATACAAAAATGGACTACTATAGAGACATCAGTTGGTTGCTGACTACCAGCACCATCGTCCGTCCTCAAGAAGGTCTGACTGGAGGACATAAGCAGCAACTTAGGTATGGAGTCTCTGATGGCCAGTTTTTTTTAGCTGCCTTCTGAAGCAATCACTCAACAGCAGCAGTGGGACATGCAGCAGAACCTCAACCAGTAGGTGGTGGCATACTTGGACTACACCCTGTCACCCATGATCCAAGATAACCTGGACTACTGGGTATGCAAACTTGAAGTGTGGCATCAGAGCAGGTGTTCAGTGTGGCAGGGGGCATAGTTACTCCTAAGGGAACCATCCTTTCCTCCCTAAATGTTTAGAGACTAACCTTCATAAAGATGAATCAGGTGTGGATCAACCAGGATTTCCAAAAACAGGTGCTTGATGCAACAGAAAAGATCTTTCTGCCACTAATGACCATACTGTTGTGTTCTGCCACACTGAAATATTCTGCAAAACGGGCCTTTTCTTTAGGCCATATCCTGCTGCCACCATTCTGATGCTGCCACCTGCCTGCTACCTCTACTGCCATTCCTACAGTGAGGCTTCTTGGCCTACTGATATGTACATGTTAAATTTTTACAAGCATATGTATGCCACTGGGCCTTGCTATCATACTGCTGTTGTTAGTTTCTGCTACTACTGTGATCTGCCACCATCTTGTGCTGTATGCCACTGCTGCTGCCCCCCCCCCGTCAGGAGGCCATTATTGTCACTGTTGCTGACACTGCTGCTGCTGCCACCCTCCCCATTCTGTCATGGGGCCACTACTTGAATATTGGTGCACTGCATAGTTATGTACATGACTATAAATAGTGTTGAGCGAGCATGCTCTGCCGAACTCGCTGTTCGGCCGAGCATGCCTACACTCGGGTCCGCTCAGTGTTCGGCCGGACACCGAGTGTACTCGAGCGCAATGCTCGAGTCTCTTCCCCGCACGTTTGTTCGCTGCTACACAGCGAATAAACATTCGGGAGAGTACTGGCATTCACTGTAATGTTGATTTGTACGCTAATGCTACGCATTGTATGCTGATGCGTACGAATTTGTATGCTAATGTGTGCGCATTTGTATGCTAATGCATACGCATTTGTATGCTAATGCATACGCATTGTGCGTTACTGCGTACAAATTCAGTTAATTAGCATACTTTCACTAGTGAAAGAAGTAAAAGAGGAGAATTTGTGATTCTGACCTTTTTCTATTAACCAGACACCCTCCCCTCTTCCGAGTGGGGGGTGCCTGGTTTAGTCCCATTGACTAACATTATGCTCGGGTGCTCGGCCGAGCACTCGAGCAAACCCCTAGTGCTCGGCCAGAGCACCCGAGCATACGAGCACAGAGGTGCTCGCTCAACACTAACTATAAACTGTAGCAGAGTCTTTAGTTCAGTAGTCTCCTATGCTCTCCTTACACTCTCCCTGCACTTTCCCTTCATTTAAAACTTCCAAGCCTTCACACTGAGATTGGGTCGCCGAAAGAATATGATTAGGTAGATTGGCCTGAGTATACCTGATTTATCACAATTCATGACAAATTAATAAAGAACAAATCGCATTTCTTGATGAACTTCAGCGAAGCTGCAGAATTAAATTTTTCAAAACTTCGCTCATCTCTACTGTCAATGGCAATGTACAAATGAGTCAAATGAGTGGGTTATTTGTCAAAAACTTAAAATAAAAGAACCATATTCTGTCTAGAGTATTTAAAGGGAATTATCAATGTTGAGGAGAATGTCTAGCTTGTAAAAAAATAAATAAATAAATGATAAAAACAAAATGATTTTAAAAAGAAAAGTTCTACACAACTCACCATCCCCTGCCTCTTCTGTTTCAAGGCTTCCCATGTTCCGCACCAGTCTTTATTTCCTTGTACCTCTCAACACAGGAAAAGCGACTCGTCAGCCAATCACTGGCATCAGTGGAGATCTGCATCATCCAGTGATTGGCTGAGGAGTCATATTTCCATGTCAGAAAATCAAGAAGTAGAACTCTGTGGGGGACCCAGGGAGTATTGTAATGACATTTGCGTGGGATCATTGAGATGTGTGTGATTTTTTTTATTGCTTTGCCTTTGCCATTCTTACCCTGTCATAGGAGTTAGAGCAGAGGATTTTGAAATACATATCCACCGAAAGTATTATAATAAGTAAATCAAAAGTTTTATATATAGCTTCTTCTGGGATAAATGACTACAAGGTCTTCATTCCCAGAAGAAGATAGTTGCAAAACGTGTTGGTAAGTCCACTTGATAGATATTTACAGTGCCTTGCGAAAGTATTCGGCCCCCTGGAACTTTTTAATCTTTTGCCAAATTCCAGGCTTCAAACAAAAAGATATAACATTTTAAATTTTTGGTGAAGAATCAACAACAAGTGGGTCACAATTGTGAAGTGGAACAAAATTTATTGGATCGTTTAAACTTTTTTTGTAATAATAAAACTGAAAAGTGGGGCGTGCAAAATTATTCGGCCCCCTTGCATTAATACTTTGTTGCGCCACCTTTTGCTGCGATTACAGCTGCAGTCTCTTGGGGTATGTCTCTATCAGTTTTGCACATCTAGAGACTGAAATTCTTGCCCATTCTTCCTTGCAAAACAGCTCGAGCTCTTTGAGGTTGGATGGAGAGCGTTTGTAAACAGCAGTTTTCAGCTCTTTCCACATATTCTCAATTGGATTCAGGTCTGGACTTTGACTTGGTCATTCTAAGACCTGGATACGTTTATTTTTCAACCATTCCATTGTAGATTTTGCTTTATGTTTGGGATCATTGTCTTGTTGGAAGATAAATCTCCGTTCTAGTCTCAGGTCTTTTGCATACTCCAACAGGTTTTCATCCAGAATGGTCCTGTATTTGGCTCCATCCATCTTCCCATCAATTTTAATCATCTTCCTTGTCCCTGCTGATGAAAAGGCCCAAACCATGATGCTGCCACCACCATGTTTGACAGTGGGATGGTGTGTTCAGGGTGATGAGCTGTGTTGCTTTTACGCCAAACATATTGTTTTGCATTGTTTCCAAAAAGTTGGATTTTGGTTTCATCTGACCAGAGCACCTTCTTCCCCATGTTTGGTGTGTCTCCCAGGTGGCTTCTGGCAAACTGTAAACAAGATTTTTTATGGATATCTTTGAGAAATGGCTTTCTTCTTGCCACTCTTCCATAAAGGCCAGATTTGTGAAGTGTTGGACTGATTGTTGTCCTATGGACAGACTCTCCCACCTCAGCTGTAGATCTCTGCAGTTCATCCATAGTGATCATGGGCCTCTTGGCTGCATCTCTGATCAGTCTTCTCCTTGTTTGAGATGAAAGTTTAGAGGGACGGCCGGGTCTTGGTAGATTTGCAGTGGTCTGATACTCCTTCCATTTCAATATGATCGCTTGCACAGTGCTCCTTGGGATGTTTAAAGCTTGGGAAATCTTTTGGTATCCAAATCCGGCTTTAAACTTCTCCACAACAGTATCACGGACCTGCCTGGTGTGTTCCTTGGTCTTCATGATGCTCTCTGTGCTTTAAACAGAACCCTGAGACTATCACAGAGAAGGTGCATTTATACGGAGACTTGATTACACACAGGTGAATTCTATTTATCTTCATCAGTCATTTAGGACAACATTGGATCATTCAGAGATCCTCAATGAACTTCTGGAGTGAGTTTTCTGAACTGAAAGTAAATGGGCCGAATAATTTTGCATGCCCAGCTTTTCAGTTTTATTATTACAAAAAAAGTTTAAATGATCCAATAAATTTCGTTCCACTTCACAATTGTGACCCACTTGTTGATTCTTCACCAAAAATGTAAAATGTTATATCTTTTTGTTTGAAGCCTGAAATGTGGCAAAAAGTTGAAAAGTTCCAGGGAGCCGAAAACTTTCGCAAGGTACTGTATATACTTTTGATGTATCCTTACTGTGATGGGTGATTTATGTTGGTTACATATTTTATGCAGATATTTTAGATAGGTTACTATTGTACAGGTCCCAATGTACATTAAGCATATGAATTGTATTCATCTTTACTGCACCTTGTTTTCGGTGACCTGTTTTTATGTTTGTTATTCTTTGTCATTCTTTAACATTTTGTATCCTATTATGTTCTAATAAAGTATATTATGTTTCTTATGTATAGTGGCCCAGATTTAGTAATCCTATAGTGGTGGCTAATCTATGGCACGGTTGCCAGAGGCAGCACTCAGAGCCCTCTCTGTGGGCACCTGCGTCCCTGGAAAAAGTCTAAGGAGTACCAATATGCCTTAGATGTTTCCTGACATTTATCAGTGCAGGGCACACTATGAACGGCACAAGCACTACACTCAATGTAGGCAGGCTATTATAACTAAATGATAGAGTAACCTGTAGTACTCAGGGTAAATCGCCATGTTGGCATTTTGCGATAAATATGGGGGTTCTGGTTTACAGTTTGGGCACTCAGCCTGTAAAAGGTTTGCCATCACTGCTATAGATGATGTACAATTAATAAATCTGGTGCAGGGCGATACAATTTTGTCTATCTTCATACCAACTGTTATGGATCAGTGAGTGTGGACCCACTTGCCTACAAACTGGATTTTCAGCTAAAAGGACATTATTTTGGCATTTCCGTGGTATTCACCCTTTAACACCCAATACACAGAGCGGCCGGTCAATGGTCGTGTGCATGAGGCCTTAGGATAAGCTAAATTTATCAAGTAACGTTTGAGAGAGAGACATTTGATAAATGTGGCATAAAGTCCTCAGAAAATGGCTGCACTACTACCCCAGAGGGTGTTCAAAAGCGACACGTCGCCCATAACAGGGCACACTTGGTCTCAACAAACCACTGTTTTTTTTCAGATAACGCTATGTGTGTTTTAACACCATCTGCCCCCAACAATGGACAATTTTTAGAAGCTTTCTAATGAAAAAGCAAAACACGTGACGACGTGGTGTGTTTTTAAACTGGCTGTTTGTAAAGCATATATAGCTATATATGTCAGTGTAACTCTGACAGTATTTGCTTCTGCTGCCATTACATTCAAAAGCTTACAGAGGTGGGAGAGAAAGAGCAAGCATTTGTAAAAAATTAAGAAAATGAGATAACATCTTTTTATAAAAAAATAAATAAATCTGAATCCCAGGAGACTAGAAGGTGTTATGCACCAACTTGGATTCATGCAAAATCAATATGGATAAAAATCTAAGTTTTTTTTATTTTTTTTTATTTGACGAATCAGACATGAAACAAGTTTCAAAAAATGGTCTTATCTCTAAGATAAGAGAGAATAAGGCAATTTACATGCACAGTATATGATGGTATCATATATATCCAACATATGGAGTAGAGATGAGCGAATCTATTCGCCGCTTCGTAGATTCGTATCGAATCTTGGGATTTTTCAACTGCGAAGCGAATCCGAATATTAGGTGATTCGCTTCGCTTTTGTACGCATTCGTTACGTAGTGTGTCCTATAAATTATACGCTATTCTACGTATAATTTAGTTACTCTATACGCTGTTGCGTACGAATTTAATTCAGCAATGCAGACTCCTCCCTGGTAGTTCCGCCCCTTTTGCCAGCGCGGGAGGATGACGAGGCAACTCAGGAAATTAAGTTGCGCATTCGTGCGCCTCATCCCTTTTTCCCCCTTTTCAGGTTATTTGGGGAGCCCCTTGAAAGAGGGCTTTTTAAGGAACCTTTGCTGCTTTTTTTTTACCCATTTGGATTACAATTTTGCCTATGTGGATTACAAATTGCGACTGAGTTTGGGACTCTGCTCCAGTTCTATGACAAGCGTCAGAAGAAAAGAGACTTAAACGTGTCCGTGAGCATACTAGGTAGGTGATATTTAAAATGTTTTTATTATACCTAATAATGTATTTGCACTTTACCATATATATGTCTCGAATATTCGCTCTGCCTCTGAGGAGTGCACGCCGCGGCCTCTCCTCGTATGTGCCTGCGTATTACGTAATCGCTTAGACAATAGTACGCTGAGATTCGTAAGCTATTTGTGCGCTCATGCGTACGTCTTCTAAGAAGTTGCGTACATTTTGTAAATGAACGTTCGTTATTAGTGAGCAAATGTTCGCTAATAGCACATAATAACGTATATTTTGTACAACAAATCTATTCGTCGAATATACGAATTTTAGGAAAAGTTTGGCGAATAATTTTTTGAATGATTCGCTCATCTCTAATATGGAGGTACAATACATAGAAATATGTTCAGCATGTTTTAACTATGCAATATATATGGTGGTATCAATTATGTATACTGTATATGGTAGTGAAGTATTCTTTATATGTATGACATACACTATAATATTAGTTATATGCATGGTGTATGGTGGCATTTCTTATATAGAGAGTGTATTGTGTCATTATTTATGTGTACAGCACATGGAGGCATTATTTTCCCCCATTATTGTCTACCCCTGTCCAGGGCCGGCCTTTGGGGTTGCACAGGGCGCTTCACTCCCGGCCAGTTAAGGGGGCGCCCTCCCACAGTGCCCCCTTAATGGCCCGGCCTGCTCCTTTACAGCTGCGCCCACTGGCTTAACTATAGGGGTCTCAGCGGTCGCAGCTGCGACCGGGCCCCTAAGCCCAGTGGTACAGTACTTTTCCCTTTAAAAGATGCCGTGCATCTTATAAAGGCAATACTAGCGAGCGCTTCCATAATGGAAGCGTTCGCTAGTATGCAGGTGGAGGGGGAGTGAAGCGCTGGTAGCGCTGTATTGTACTTACCCCTCCTGCCGCTTGCTATTCCTGGGGCGGCGCTGCTGTCTCCTGACTGCCTGCAGCGTCAGGATGTACAGAGCGCACTCTGACCTGACGCTGCAGGAGGTCAGGTAACTTAAGCGCGGGCCCTGAGAAGATGTGGGAGTGAGAGACAGCCAGGACCTGGAGAGGTAAGTTTATTTATTTTATCGTCTGATCTGAGGTCTGATTTGGGGGTCTGATACTGGGGGCCAAAAGGTCTAATATTGGGGGCCAGAATTGGGACCTCTGATATTGGGGTCTAGAAGTGGGAGCTCTGATATTGGCCACAGAAAGGAGGGTCTGACTTTGGGGGACAGAAAGGGGAGTGTCTTATATTGGGGCCAGAAAGGGAGGGTCTGATACTGGGAGCCAGGAAGGGGGGGTCTGATATTGGGGACCAGAGAGGAGGGGTATAATACTGGGGGCCAGGAAGGGGGGGTCTGGTATTGGGGGCCAGAAAGGGGGGGTCTGGTATTGGGGGCCAGGAAATGGAGGTATGATATTGGGGGCCAGAAAGGGGGGGGGTCTGATACGTGGGCCAGAAGGGGGTCTGATTAGGGGCTTGAAGAGTCTGAAGGGGGGTCTGACTGGGGGTCTAGAGAGGTCTAATGGGGGTCTGGAGGTCTAATGGGGGTCTGATTGGGGATTTGGAGGTCTAATAGGGGTCTTATATGGGGTCTGGAGATGGGGGGGTCTCATCTGGGGTTTGATATAGGGATTTGATGTTAAATGTAAGGGGTATAGTTTTTCTGTGGGGTACCACTATTTTCAGTGTGACTGTTTCTGCAGTATAGTATTGGGGGGGGCAGGATGGGCTGTTGCGGAGAAGGTGAGAGGATGATGTAAAAGTAGGAAAGTAAGATGTCTGTTAAACTCTGCAGAGACGAGGCACGGCTGAAAGAAGTCACCATGGCGGTCTGGTCTGACAGGAGAAGAAGAGAAAAGAGAACGTCTACATCAGAGAAGAGAAGTCACTGGATGTAAGAGGTACATATGTGGCGGTGTATTCTTCTGTATGGTCTGTAGCGCTGTATTTAATGTTTTCCAAGTATGTCCTTAAAGGTTTATTATTATTTTTTTGTACAAGCGCTGCCTTCTCTGCTCTGTTTACTGCTCATCGCTAGAAATGCTACAGCGAGCAGATGAATGGAGCAGAGAAAGCAGCTCTCATATGAGCAATGGCCTCTCTTCAAACAGCTGATCGTCAGGGTGGCGATCTGATATTGATGACCTATCCGGAGGATAAGTCATCAGTAGTAAAAAGAGGAGAACCCTTTTTAACAGTAGGCCTGGGGGGAAGGGGTTAGGTTGAGAATTTGCTTTTCAATATTTGCCTTAAGCAGCAGAAAAGGTAAAATTGATTGCTTCACTTTATTTTGTTTATTATTTATTGAATAAAGAATGCGTTTGTTTAACCCTTTCACGACCGGAGGTTTTTTCGGTTCTGCATTTTCGTTTTGCGCTCCCTGCCTTCAAATAGCCATAACTGTTTTATTTTTCTGTTCACATAGCTGTATGAGGGCTTGTTTTTTGCGGGACAAGTTGTACTTTCCAACGCCACCATTTAATATTACATATGGTGTAGTGGGAAGCGGGAAAAAAATTCCAAATGGGGTGAAATTGCAAGAAAACCGCTATTCCGCTACAGTTCTACGGGTTTCTTATTTACAGCGTTCGAAGTGGATTAAAACTGACCAGTTACTTTCATTCTACTGGTCAGTACGAATCCGGCAATACCTAATATGTATAGTTTTTCCTGCGTTTAGATGGTGATAAAATAATTAGAAAGTTGCTCTTTTTTTTTTTTTTTCCTTGTCATATCTTGACCCCTATAACTTTTTGGTATTTATGTGTACAGAGCTGTATGGGGCTCATTTTTTGCGGGGCGGTCTGAAGTTTTTATTGATACCATTCTGGGGTGTGTATGACTTTTTGATCACTTTTTATTTAATTTTTTTTAGAAAAAAAAAGGGACAAAAAACTGCGAATCGCCATTTGGACGCTTTTTTCCGCCACACAATTCGCCGTATTGAAATTTTTTTTATATATTTTAAAAGTACGGGCGTTTTCGGTCACGGTGATACCCATGATGTCTATATTTATTGTTATTTAGGTATTTATTTTTTACTTATACGGAAAGGGGGGTGATTTGAACTTTTATATCTTTTTATTTTTTATATATTTTTTAACATTTTTTTTTATTTTTCTGTGATTATTTTAAAGCTCAAATATCATCTGATCTATTGTGTTTTGTTTTTTTTCTTTATGAGCAATCATGGATTTACTAGATGCAGTTAAAACCATGAATTGCTCATTTCTTATCCTGGCCTGCCATCTAGTGGCCAGAATAAGAATTGCAGTTTGAAAACTGTAATCCTCACCAGCGAGGATTACAGTTTTCATATGGTGTACAGACACCCCGATTGGCCAATCGGGGCGTCTGTACACCACCCGGAAGCGTGGGCTTCCGGGTTCAGACGCATCCTGATGCCGTGATCACGTGTGATCACGGCATCAGTAAGGCCCAGGAAGTCTCCGCAGACGGAGGTAAGATGCGGCAAGTCTCTGCTGTTAGAAACAGCCGCACCCCGCGAGCGGGCGTCATGTCCCCGCACCGCCCGCGCGCCGTACATGTACGGCGGCGGTCGGGAAGGGGTTAATTTTCAGCACTTCTTTAAGTAAATATATATATAAATGTGGGGGGAGGGGGCGCCGAGAGAAAGTTTCGCACAGGGCGCCATCTACCCTAAGGCCGGCCCTGCCCCTGTCTTAGTCTTGGGGATCCTGAATTTTTTTTCTTGTTTTTTTTTATTATTTATTTATTTATTTATTTTTTTGTACACGTGTGATTAATCTGTAAGATGTCAATATTACCTCCAAGTCCATTTTGGACTTCCATAAATGTACCATGACCTAGATGAAAGCTTTCAGTGAATCTTCTTCATCATGAAGTCCACATATCCGGTTCTAAATTTAAATTCAGTGAAATCAATTTTTAATTATTTCACTGACTGTTAAAAATAATATTTCATATTTCTTTTATTTGTTCTTGTACTTAAAATAGTGGTTCATGCTGAGAAAAATGTACTTTACTTTGGACCCAGCAACTATTTCTTACATCTGCTCCAAAATTCAGAGTGTAATACAATAAAGTAACTTAGAAAATCTTCAAGCAAGTATGATCATTTCCTAAATACATAGAAAAACATGAATTACACTGCTGGATAGGAAAGTGTACATAGGTGTTCCAGTTGCTTATTTTTATCTGCGTTGTCTTTCCAATGTGAGCTTTACACTAATCATGTTTTTTTCTTTTTTGTGGTCAGTGATATTTTTATTTTGTGGCATGAGGAAAAAGTTCTAAAGGCAGCAAGACAGAACTAGTACTTTGAATTGTTGGTAAAGTAGCGGTAAAGCATTCCTCTTGTCAAAGTCAGCCCAGTGCTTTCATATTGAGAAGAAAGCCATTTTCAAAATCCATAACTGACACCTTGAATCTCTGATTCAGGTATTTACGCATCTTAAGACTCTTTTGAGCAGGATTTCAAAAGAGGTTGCATCTTTTAGATCCTCACAGGATCACGGAAAGGGTTATGAGGGCCAAACAAAAAAAGACACCAGACCATTCTGTACTTAAAGTAGTTCTCTGGTCTCATGATTATTTTTTTTACCTGCCAGGAGTCCCACCAACACTGCCCATTTTCCCCATATACCTGTTTGACATCACTGCATCCTGGCAGGATGTTTACATGCAGAACTTCCTGTTTTCATCAGCTTCCTAACCAAACCTAGCATGCATTGCTCTGTAAAGTTTCTCAGGGCTTGCTCCACCTGCCACGATGTTTCCTCTGCAGTAATCATGCTCTCTAAATCAACCCTGTCTATGTTAGCTAAATGAAGCCAGCCTTGTGAAAATTTATAGAACAAAGCATATTGAGTTTGGTCGGTTAGAAACGTCAGCTGGAAGCTGCAAGTCCTACATGTAAACATCCTGCCAGGATGCAGGGGAAAGAAAAAGGTAACATAATAATAGGTAAATGGATCAACATATGCAGAATGTATATTCTAAAAAATCACTATGAGACTTGAGAACCCTTGTAATGATAAACCCTAGCATCATAATGAGGGAGGGTAATTTAGATTTTTGGGATCCTTCTCTCTTCTGTGCATGTTATTAAGTACATGCAATGCCTATAAATATCTAAATTTGTTTTAAATTCTCCCACTATACACTGGAGGCTATACACTCTGTCTGGCATCCAACTGAAAAGGACATTTTGGAAGAGTACTGCAGTCTGTGGTTTGTTAACCGATATGAACTAATAAAAATTGCAGATATAACTTCTGACGAAACTGAAATCAGCTTGCGGACATACATCAAGGGATGTAACTATATAGGCTGCAAACGCAGAAGTTGCCTGGGAGCCCTGGAGTCTGAATGGGTCCCTTAAGAGGACACTAATATAAATGGAATATAGTAGGTTGGGGGTCCTAATGCATATTTTTCATTGTGGCTCAGAAGCTTCAAGATACAACTGTACATACAACAGATTAAATACTCCTGCCAACTGTCCTTTTCAGTTGGATGTCAGGCACAGTGTACAGCCACCAAATCTCTTGCAAGCTGTACAGCCAATATACAAGTCCAAGCCAAGATAATATACAGTGGTCCCTCAAGATACAATATTAATTGGTTCCAGGACGACCATTGTGTGTTGAAACCATTGTTAGTTGAGTGATCGGTTCCAAAGCTCCAAAATGTCATCCAAGATAAGAGAAAGTGAAGATTTAAGAAAAATAAGCAGATAACTAAGAGGGATAAAAAAAGTCCTTACATATAACAGTCAGGAATTGTAGCCAACTAGCAACTAATACAGCTATTTCACCTGAGAATTTGCCTGGATTGGTTGGATCTGAGTCTGAGACATTGTATGTTGAGTCTGGTTTCAACTTGTGATGTCACCGGCACTAATGGGCGGCTTTTAGCGCTGCCCTTGCCTGTGTTTATAGGCTAGGGTAGTGCAAAAGACCACCCATTTGAGCCTGTAACGTAATCGGGAACACCGCTAGGTAGAAGCCTCCACCTCGCAGTGTCGAAATGTAAACAAACAGCCCTTGCCCTGCACCATTCAGCACATGACAAGGGGGAGCATCGGAGCATAAAGAGCTCCGATGCTCCAGTCATTCATGGTGAATAAGTGCAGATCGTGTTGTGTCCAGGTTCAGCTCTGAACTTGGACAACCCCTTTAACTATGGGTAAAAATGTCTTAACATTCAAAAATTGTTAACTACGATTAAATTCCAACATGTATAACCACTGAATTTCCCTGTGCAGAATGTCAGAACGGGTAGAATAATACAAATACTGTTAGCATCTAGAAGCAAAATATGCAGATTCTGCCTCGGAGGCTCCGTAACATGGCCTGTATGCTAATGAAGAAGGTACTTTGCCATTTTATGTAAAATGCTGAACTATTTATAGGGAACGCTAAGATAATGCAACAGAAAAACTTGAAAAGCTTTCCTTCCATGTCCGCATTTTTGTTAATTAGCTATAATTAATTGATTAGAGGAGCATCAGAAAACACTATTTTGCTCTTTAATTACTAGGTCATCACATTTGCAGAAACAACGTATCACGCTGTACGGGGATTCTGCTGGACTCACACAGTGCACGCTTTTAAATTAAGTGCTTAAATTAGGCTTGAACTTGTTTTACTAGGCCAAGCCCCATTTATAATAGACTCATTACACAAGGATACATTAGCGGCTGCATCTCTGTCTATAATGAATGGTTTGGGTTTTTAGGATCAGGATTCGAATGTAACCATAAGAAGAAGCTTTTGTGTTAATTACGTACAAAACGTGTACTGATTTTATCATCGGAATTCGACTGTTAATGCAAAAAAAAACAAATATAATGTTTTGAGTTAACTCCTCGGGCTTTTATTGGTATAGATTGATTGGTTTGATTTTAAAGAAGTTATTCAACTCCTAAAATGCCTCCACACATGCCTGGGCGTCTCACAGAGATTATCTTACCTTGCTCCCTAGCACCCGCGTCACTCCTGATCTCCGCATGGCCGCCACTGCATCGGGAACGAGTCTCCCTAGTATGACGGGTGTCACTAGGGAGGCTCGTTCCTGTTGCCCATGCTATTGGCTGCCCCCCTGACCCTCGATGTTTTCATCCACACGATGGGGAGATGCGGCAGCAATGGGGTCGTCAGAAATGATTGGGGTGCCAGGGAGTGGGGTAAGTATAACCTCTGTGGGAGGCATTTTAGGGGTTGGATATCCCCTTTAAGTATTTAGCATTTTAATGGATTTCCTTTGATAGCTTCACAATAATATTCAGGTTGAAAATCATGAAACTGCAAATAGTGTAAGATTCACACTTAGATGACAACTGTAAAATAAATTTTCTTAAAGGTAGTCATTTAGCTGTTCTGACCATGCTAAACTGCTAACAGTACTAGATAGGGGCTGAGGAAAGCAAGACAATCATATCTTTTTTTGTGGAGATTTTATTATCAGGAGTAGGGATGAGCGAACCGAACCGTAACGAACCAGATTCGTTACGAACTTTCCCAAAAGTTTGGTTCGTTACCGAACCGAATTTTTAGAAAGTTCGTAACGAATCCGGTTAAAATAACGGCGACGCAAAATATAAGCATATTTATTGAGAATGTACGCTAATGCGTATGCTAATGCGTATGAATTCATAAAATGCGTATACCTTAGCGAACATTCTCAAATATGCGTATATTTAGGGTATGAAATATGCCATATTCCATACCCTAAATATACGCATATTTGCGAATGTTCACTAATGTGTACACGCATTGGCGTACGCATTAGTGTACATTCTCAAATATGCGTATATTTTGCGTCGCCTTTATTTTGAGCGAACCGAACCGTAACAACCAGATTCGTAACGAATCTGGTATAAAAAAAAAAACGGCGACGCAAAACTGTACTTTTTTCACAGAATAGACCAGGATACAAGGGATTATTACTCCTATAATCCCTTGTATCCTGGTTTTCTGTGAAAAACAAGATGTGTGACGTCACCCACACAGCCCCGGAAGTGTCTGAGCGCGCCGACATTTTGTCAGTGCGTCTTCAGACATCCAAGAGAAAGGAGCTCCATAGATAGAAAGGGAAAAGAGATAGATAGATAGATAGATAGATAGATAGATAGATAGATAGATAGATAGTCAAACAAGTAGATAGATACAGGGAGAGATAGAGAAGAAATAGAAAGGGTTAGTGAGAGAAGCAGGAGAGAGGAAGAGAAAGCTAGATATAGAAGTTAAGGTGATAGATAGGGAAAGAGGCTGAGAAAGTAAGAGATAGGTAGAGATAGGGAGAGGAAGTCATATAAATAAAAAAATTGTGACATCTAGGGAGAGATAGGGTGAGAAAAAAAATAGTGAGAGTAAAGAGTCAGGACAGGTAGCATTCCTGTTCCGTGACCGTACACGCTACACGTTGCTGCTCAGCTGGGTACCGTCAACCCCGTTTAGCCACAACAAAAACAGTTTAAAAAAAACTCCAAAAAAAATTTATAAACAAAGTTTAAAAAAAAAATTATAAAAAAAGTTTAAAAAAAAGATAAAAAAAGTTATAAAAAAAATAAAGTTTAAAAAAGTATAAAAAAATACATCATTAAATTTTCCCCCACACAATAAAAATATGTCCAAGCGTCCTACTTCCAGCACTTCCCAGGCAAGGAGTGCAACAGGAGGCGGTGAGGGTAGGAGAAGTGGCAGCACCAGGCCCAGTGGCAGCCGGGGTAACAGGCGTGGCAGCAGGGTGCAGCTACCCCTGACGGCCACTGGTCAAGTAAGAACCACACAGCCAGCGGTTCTAGATTGGCTTACCCAATCCTCCAGTTCCACTGCCCAAAGCTCCCAAACGAGGAGTCAAGCATCCGCTGGATCATCTGACACCACCCTTACATGGGACGGTCAGCGAGAGTCCTCTGCCCCGTCTCCTGTTATTAGAATGCCACTCTCCTTTGGGGCACCTTCTGCCAGGGAACTCTTTGCAAACTTTGATCTGCCCTTGGAGTCTCTACCACTTTTTAGTGATGAGGAGGAGGAAGTCCACCAAAGTCAGCGGGTGGAACGTAGTGAGACTCCAGAGGAGGTTTGGCTGTAATCAGTCAACAGAGCCAGGGAGGGGCATCCAGTGCCACACCTGATATACTGTCCCAGCCACCGGAGGAAAGTAGCAGTGGTCCTGACTTTGATGATGATGTCGCTGATCGGATGTGGCGCCCTCAAGCAGCATTATCCTCAGCATCATCGGTGGAAATAGAGGTGCCACCGATGCAGCAACATCCCACTGTTGCAAGCAACCGGGGCACAAGAGGGAGGGGTAGAAGAGAAGCTACCAGGCAGAGATCACCCTCTCAAAGCCTTGGTCCTGAGAGGGCACCCTCAGGCAGCAGTGGCAGTCAACAGCCAGCAAGACCCCCCGTGGCTGTCAGCAAACCACGGTCCTCAGTCGTCTGGCAGTTCTTCCACCTGGGGACAGATAAGCATATTGCTTTGTGCCTGCTGTGCAATGAGAGGGTCAGTCGTGGTAGGGGTGATAATCTCGGGACAACATCCATGCGAAAGCATATGGAAAGGCAACACCAACAGGTCTGGAAGAACCGTGACCACAATACCACCTCCTGTCAGGATGCACCATACACTGCAGATCCCATCATGCAGCATCCTCTCACTGGAACTCAGGGCTCGTCAGCCTCAGTTGCCAGCAGCAGCACAGTGTCACTGCCATGTACACCGCTAATGAGGCAAAAATCCCTGACTGAGTCCATGGGCAGATGTCAGGTGTATTCCAGCAGCCATCCTATGGCCCAGAAACTGACCGGACACCTGGTTAAGCTGCTGGTGCTTCAGTCCCTGCCTTCAACCTCGTGGACTTCCAGCCTTTCAGGGATTTCATGGTGTGTGCGCACCCCAGATGGCGAGTCCCCAGCCGCCACTACATCTCTGGAAAAGCTGTCCCATCACTGCACAGTTATGTGCAGAAAAAGGTGGGCGACTCATTGGGACTCTCGGTGTCCAAGAGTGTGCACCTGAGTGCTGATGTCTGGTACTCAAATTATGGCCAAGGGCAGTACATGTCTGTTACTGCCCATTGGGTCAACATCCTCCCAGAAGACCATCAGGAAGTTGGCCCATTCTTGCCACTGCCACCTCCACGGTGCTTTAGGTTCTGCCTCCACCACCTTGCAAACATCCGCCGCTTCTACTGCATTCCAACCTGCTCCAGTGTCTTACCACCGATATCAGGCCCAGCGGTCTCAGGCTGTCCTCCATTTGGTGAGCCTGGGTGAAAGAAGACACAGTGGGCAGGAGCTCCTCCGGACCATCAGGGAGGAGGTAGATCAATGGCTGTGGTAGCAAACAATGGGAGGAACATTGTCTCTGCAGTGCAGCAGGGAGGGCTGAGTCATACACCTTGTATGGCACATGTGATAAACCTCATAGTGCACAGGTTTCTTAGATCATTTCCTGCACTACAAGACCTTATGAGGATGTCATGCAGAGTGTGCAAACACTTCAGCCACTCCTACACTGCAAGGAACACCCTGCTAAGGATCCAGAGACAGCGCAGTCTGCCCCAACATCGGCTAATCTGCGACATGCCAACACGCTGGAATTCTGCCCTCCATATGTTGGACCGCCTGTACGAGCAAAGGTCAGCCGTTACAGACTACCTCATGGGGCAATCAGGCAGCTTCACGCCACACTGCGACTTCCAAGTCACACACTGGCAGATGATGCGTGAAGTCTGCCAATTGTTGATCCCTATTGAGGACGCAACTTTGTTTGTGAGCAGGAATGACTATGGGATCAACGACATCATCCCACTCCTCCATGTTCTGGAAAGTGCGCTGAAAAGCATCATCAGCGAGGATTCCCAGGCCACCACTCCAAGGCTGAACATCGCCTTGAGCCCAGAGATGGATGAAGTGCAGATGGAGGGGGAGGAGGAGGAAGATGTCCATGCCCAGCCATTCCACACACCGCCACCTGGCTTCTCTGCCTCTCAATCACAGGAGGAGATGGAGGATGAGGTGGTAGAGGAAGCAGAGGAAGACCCCAGCAGACCCTGGAACTATACCGAGGACAGTGTCGAGGAGAGGCGCTCATTGTCCTTGGTGCAGATGGCAAGGTGCCTGCGGGAGTGTCTGAGGAGTGACAGCCGGATTGTGGACATCCGACAGAGGGACCAATACTGGCTGGCCACCCTGGTGGACCCTCGCTTCCGCCGCAAAATGGATGAATTTTTTCCGCCATCAGAGAGGGAGGCAAAACTGGGGTACTACCAGACAGCTGGTCTCTACTTACCAGCGAGACCAGCCAGGTTCCCAGACAACATCCGCTCGGGGGGAACCAGCGCGCTCCACTACCACCACCACTAGTGGAGGCGTGAGAAGTCGCTACAGCCTCCAATCGCTGATGAGCGATTTCATGCAGCTAGCTGCTGAAGAGGGGACACAACATCGGACTCATGGCGTGGACCAGCATGAGCTCACCCACCAGGTCACTGCCTACCTGGATTGTACCCTGCCCCAAAGTGTCACCAACCCCGTGCATTACTGGGCAGAGAAACTGGACATTTGGCCTCAACTGGCAGAGTTTTCTTTGGCTCTGCTGTCCTGCCCAGCTAGTATTGTCGCGTCAGAGAGGGTGTTCAGTGTGGCGGGTAACATCGCAACACCGCAAAGAACGAGGCTCTCTTGCCACAGTGTTGAGATGCTGACTTTTATAAAGATGAATCGTGCCTGGATTACATCGGATTATACCACCCCCCTGCCTGATGTGAATGACTAAGTCATCAGTCACCCGTCTTGCATGGCAATCCGTGTGTCCAAGAAAATGACCTTAAAGGGATCATCTCTGTCATCTCCGAAACACCCCCTGAACTAGAGTAAGCATTGTATAGTGTAAGTGATGCTGAATCCGAACATGTAATTTTTATCTTCGTACTCACTTGCATTCTGACGCTGTGCTCTGACAAACCAGCAGTAAAATGCACTCACTGCATGTCATAAAATATTTTGTATATCTACTAGAACTGACTCTGTTATTCAGTGAAATGTATCTTTATTGAGCCATTTTTCTTTCTTATTTCTTAGAACTGCTCACTGAGAAGGCCGCACATGCTCAATTTAAATCTTCAACTGCCTCCTGTCCTGAGCTGTGATAGGGAGAGATGGACAGGAGTCTTGACATGCAGCAGAATAGACACTAGTCACACTATCCTTGAGTAACCAGCTTGATGTAGCAGAGTAATTGGGGCAGATCTCTGGATCTATGTGAGGTGCAGGGCTGTTTCTGGCTTTGTTAAAAAGAGATTGTCATGTACTATAATATTATGTCATGTATGTCACCTTTTTCTTAAATATTTTTGGTGTAACTCAAGTTTCTACTTCTTTCACTACCTTGATTTTAAAATTATTGTGATATGTCTGCTTCACTAACCACTTGGAGAACATAATGTGTACACAGTCTAGTTATCATAACATGTTGGGTGACATGATCCTAGTGCTTGAGAATATTTCACTTATGTGAATTATGGCTTTGTACTTACTAGACACCCATATGGCGTGGTCCTCCCAGGGTCCTGGGGAAAACTGAGCCTCCCTGACGGTTGGAGCTACAAAAGATAAAGCATAAAGTTAGATTCTATTCTGAAGACAGAAGTTCCACCAATTACACTTTTGATTTTAGCGGACGCCGAGGTGCCTAAGTGAAGGCGTCTATGACTGACGGACGGTGGTGCATTAAAGGGTTAATAAACTCAGCCTGCAGCAAGGGGAAAAAATGGTTCTGCCCGTGGGGGTGTTTCTCTTGTAGACACTGTTTCTAATTACCAGCGAGAGGGTGTTTCTTTTAACCAACACCCCTGCGTCCTGGTTGGCTGAGGTGGTGGTAGCGGCTAAGGGGTTAAAAGGATGGCCCTGATAGGGGGACGGCCTCTTTCTCCAGCATCTTCACTGAAAGCTTCCCACCCTCCCTTCCCCATTATTTCATAGTTTTACTTTTTCTGATTCATTTCTGGTTTGTTTCAGTGTTTTACATTACAAGTCACAGCAGAGGTCGGTTGACGATTTCAGATGGAGAAGAAGGCAGACTTGCCCACAGAACGCTGTGGGGCATAGCGCTTCAATACTCTGGGTTATGGTGTTTATGGTCAACAAGTTGAAGTTTTGGAATAAGATAAGAAAATAAAGCTGTGACCGATCCTTACCCAACTTAAGGTGTTGTGTGTTTTATTGGCCGGCTGCGAGGGTGGTTTGGTGGGGGGTTTAGAGAGGTCAGTCTCAGCAGTCTACCTACCTTCTACCTCGGGGGCTGTTGGAGGGGCAGGTGGGCTCCTCTGTGGCTGGGTTTTGAGGCGGGGTAGAGGGCCCCTGTGGTGCAGCAGCTGTAAAAAATCATTAAATAATGGCATTTCCTTCAACTCAAATGAACAGTTGTAATTGCTGATGTTGATACATCTGAATAGTTTGGGGCTGTATCCCATTCCTAACCACTAGTGCTCTTATATCACTGCAGCTGCACTCCCACATAGCCTGGATTAAAAATTAATTAAATATGTTTACACTTACATGAAGCTGCAGGTCCTGCCGGGGCCAACTGGCCTTGACGTCGTTGACGTCGCTGACGTCGCTCTGCAACATAAATCCGTACACAATTGTTATGATGACCGTTTTTAATACTAACACTGTATACTACTATGAAGATATCATGGGTGAGAGGAGGGCGATATGATGTGAAGTGGGCATTTCAAGTTAAGGGATCATAGAATATCTGGGATGCATATTTGATGGAGGGGACATTTCTTGGGAGGGTTGAATGAATGAATAAAAGATGTCTGTGTGTCCCATTCTGCAGGTACAAACATAACAAATATAAATACAGCACATACAATGCACTAGTATACCATAGCTCCAGTCCCAACCGTTCCGGATTAGGCTGGACTGTCAGGATTTTAGCGGCTGAGTCCGGGAATGGGTGGCTATGTCCCGTGGTCAGCTGTCTTTGCATCCATAAGAAGAAGAGACGGGTGACGGTAAGCAGGGAGCAGTCCCTTCACCTTCCCCGACGTCCAGTGTAATGTCTCCTTGTGGCTGCCCACATACAGTATAATGTCTTCTCCTTGTGGCCCCAAGTGTTTTTTTCTTCTAAATGGGTATTTATTGTGATAAATTTCTTAATATCTTTATTGTGGGAATATTTTTGATATTGACCACTCCAGACACATTAGATGCAGCATGAGCACATCTTTGAGTCTGTGTGTAGGAGGAAGCGCTAACTATGAAGGGGCATATATCTAAGGGTACTTTCATACTAGCGCGAGAGATCCGGTGGGCTGCTACGGCCGGGAACAGCCCAACGGATCTCTCCGGATCCAGCATTTGCCTGACACAAAAGGGAGAACGGCCAGCCCCATCAACAATAATGGGTGACGGTGCTGAACCGGCCGCTATCCAGCAAGAACGTCGGGAATTTGCAGGACAAATACCGCGGATCAGCCTGCCGGATCACCACCACATATGTGAATGTAGCCTAAGGGAAATTACTGGGAAGGGGTACGTATCTGAGAATACCTTCACTTGTTTGAGTGGAGTTAGAGGCGTGTCCTAGCATGAAATAAAATTTCTGCAGTGCACCACGCACGCCCGCGTTGTCCTTCTATACGGTTTTCATTATTGGCATTGGTATCAGGGTTGCCAACCACAATTTTTTTTTCTGGACAACTTTGGACAACTTATCCCAAAATCACGGACGGCCAACATTTTTTAAGGAAATAATTGAAAACCATAATGAAGGATAAATATAAAGTAATAAAGGTCTATAGCTCAATATACTGATCAGAACTCATTACCACCATTTACTGTGAGCTGTAAAATGATGATAATTACCACCAAAATAATGTAGTATCACTAGCCTCTAAAAAATCACGGACACCTCTATTTTTTTCACGGACAGAGGAAAAAAGTTGCCTATTTTTACAGACTGTCCAGAAATTTGTGGACGGTTGGCAACCCTGACTGGTATATATACAATACAGTACACTAATTTATTAACATGATTTTATTTTTCAAATATTTTGAAATATATATCTCCTCCCGTATATCCTTTAGCCACTCTGGGGTCTTTATTTTGAGATCCGACCATCGGCGTTGTATCTGGCCCGGGGTCCGCACAGTCCTACACCGATGTAGCAGGCCTCTACGTCTTGCGTGCGTATGTATGTACGAATAGTACGCTAAAGATTTGTACGCTAATGCGTACGTATTCCATTAAGTAGCGTACTTCTAACAACGCTACACTGTATGTTCGTTACTTGAGTAGGAATGTTCGCAGACGCAGTGTATGCGTACGTTAATGCGTACATATTCAGTTAAGTAGCATACCTTTGACAACGCTATACTGTATGTTCGTTATTTGTGCGGGAATGTTCACATTAGCGTACGCATTAGTGTAAATTCTCAAATATGCGTATATTTTGCGTCGCCGTTGTTGAAGTCACTTTGATTTTTTCCACTTTTTTCATTGTAATAGCAACTGCAAGTAAACGAAACTATACCCTATCAGACTCCCATTGTTGTTGCAGCAATTATTCAGCCGTTATAGCAAGGTTCGTTTTAGGTTCGGTTCGTACGAATCCGAACTTCACGAAAATTCGCCGAACCAAACTTTTCAAAAGTTCGCTCATCCCTAATCAGGAGTAGTGTGAATTATGAAGTTTTATTCTGCCAGATGCTGTTCCATCAAATATCCAGAGCAGAGCTTTACTGTGAAGTGCTCTCTGCATTGAGCTGCTTTACATATCATCCCCTCTGCCCTGATTGGTGGCTCTAGTAGTGTACTGATTGAGTGCTACAACTGTCAATCATAGCTAAGGGGAGGGGCTGTGTAGCAGCTTAAAGCAGATATCACTTCAGTGTAAAGCTCCACCTCCAGTGCACTTGCAAGAGAAGAATCTGACAGAATAAAACTCCCTATTTTCATTACACCTGATGATAAAAGCTTCACCAAAGTTATGCTTGTCCTGCTCCCCCCAGCCCCCACCTATTTTTAAAGGTTCACTTGTCTGCTTTATCAAGCAGATCTACCATTACATCCGTATTTTTATCTCTGACCCACAGTAGGATATAATAGTAAGTCCTGGTATTGTGCAGGCACAGAAATACTGTGGGAGTCCATCTCTAATCCCGGCTATTTAACATGTTACTTAACATGGACAATAGTGATCTTCCTCTATCATCCCATCAGATAAAGGAAAAAAAAGGCCAGGAAACATTGGGCACTATTGGAACAGATCCAAATAGTTTAAGCTGGTTTCACCACCGGAAATATAGTTAAAACATGTTTTCATTGATACGTGGAAAATCTGATGGAACAGATGGTAACTCACAGGTAAAGCAAAATCATTTTCTTGAGGTTACACGTTTTAGCATTCTTAGTGGGGCCTTCATCAGGACATAATTCATTTTCGTTTCTTTATCGCTTCTATAGAAGTCTCTATATAATGGAGTGCCGCTTTTTTGTCTTTCTTCTTTAGAATCTGCTTTTATGGCAGCCAGGAGCCTAACAAAAGTCCCTGCCATAGGTGTAAGTCTATTAGGCTATGGCAGTAATAACTAAAATGCAAAAATGCTTTGGAATACTCAGTATATATTTGATCAAATAATGGCAGTTTCAAGTCCTCTAGTGGGACTATTAAATACATTCCAATAAAGTTAAAAAATGAATACCCACATATTAATCTCTTAATAATATAAAAATGAGTTTCTGTCTGTCTGTCTGTCTGTCTGTCTGTTCTCTATGCGCGACCAAACTACTGGACCGATTTTCACCAAATTCGGCACACAGGTACACCAGGTGTCCGGGAAGGTTTTAGACCAGGTCTCATCTCTCTAGGACATACCGTTCCTGAGATATTCCCAAAATATGATCTTCATTAGCCAACATTACAACTGGGAACTTTGGTTTTAAACTCCAACTGCCATTCTCTGCAAAGGCACACAGGGAGGGCAGGTTTCCATAACAACCAGGTAATTATCAGCAGCTGAGGATCTCATCCATTTCTATTCACTGACACTGTTAAAGGTATTCCGGTTACCATAAATATAACTTATGTTTTTTTCTATTACTACAGTTCAGTAGTAATAAAAGATGTTTTCCTCCACTGCTGTCTATTGCGTGGGCTCATAAATAAGCATGGTATTGACCTTTAATTCAGGTCACCCTAAAAGAAGTACTTAAAACCCACGCCTCAGGTCTCACTAAGCCACACCCCGGACTCCATCAGGCCACACCCCCTTTAACTCCGCAGCCAACAGAGATTGAAAAAATAAAGGTAAAAATCAACTTCTGTCAGCTGCAGGGATGGGTGGGAGGTTGACTTTCTTTCTGCAACAACACACAGAAACATTAAATGAAATAGATTAAATACACCCATGCGAAGCGTCTTGCTAATCCACGCCCCCGACTCTGTCAGGTCACGCCTCCTCCCACTCCGCAGCCAATGGGAATTGAAAAAATGAAGGTAAAAATAAACTTCTGTTTGCTGCAGGGGTGGGAGGGTGAATTTCTCTCTGCAACGACACACAAAAATTTTAGATGAAATAGACTAATTATAGACTACAACCGTTCGAAGCCTTTTGCTAAGCCGCGCCCCGTCTCTGTCAGGCCACGCCCCCTCTCACTCCGCAGGCATTCTGCAACGACACACAGAAACATTTAATTAAATAGATTAAATGCACCTATGCAAAGCGCTTTGCTAAGCCACGCCCCGACTCTGTAAGGCCACGCCCCCTCCCACTCCGCAGCCAACAGGGATTGAAAAAATAAAGGTAAAAATCAACTTCTGTCAGCTGCAGGGATGGGTGGGAGGTTGACTTTCTTTCTGCAACGACACACAGAAACATTAAATGAAATAGATTAACCCACCCATGTGAAGCGTCTTGCTAATCCACGCCCCCAACTCTGTCAGGTTACGCCCCCTCCCACTCTGCAGCCAACGGGGATTGAAAAAATAAAGGTAAAAATAAACTTCTGTTTGCTGCAGGGGTGGGAGGGTGAATTTCTCTCTGCAACGACACACAAAAATTTTAGATAAAATAGACTAATTATAGACTACAACTGTTCGAATCGTCTTGCTAAGTCACGCCCCCAACTGTCAGACCACGCCCCATCCCACTCTGCAGCCATTCTGCAACGACACACAGAAACATTAAATGAAATAGATTAAATCACCTACGCGAAGCGCTTTGCTAAGCCACACCCCCAACTCTGTCAGGTCATGCCCCCTCCCACTCCGCAGCCAACAGGGATTGAAAGAATGAAGGGAAAAATAAACTTCTGTCAGCTGCAGGGGTGGGAGGGTGAATTTCTCTCTGCAATGACGCACAAAATTTTAGATGAAATAGACTAATTTCAGACTACAACCGTTCGAAGCATCTTGATAATCCACACCCCCAACTCTGCCAGGCCACACCCCCTCCCACTCCGCAGGCAACGGGGATTGAAAAAAATCAGCTGCAGGGGTGGGAGGGTGAATTTCTCTCTGCAACGACACACAAAAATCGTAGATGAAATTGACTAATTTTAGACCTCGACCATTCAGTACTAATAAAAGATGTTTTTTTCCACTGCTACCCATTGCGGGTCCCCATAACTTACCATGTCATCGCCCTGTAATTCATGCCACTCTGACCCCCGCCCCAGATCTCGCAAAACCATGCTCCGACTCTGTCAGGCCACGCCCCCTCCCACTCCGCAGCCAACAGGGATTGAAAAAATGAAGGTAAAAATCAATTTCTGTCAGCTGCATTGACTTTCTCTCTGCAACGACACACAGAAACATTAAATAAATAGATGAAATATACCCAGGCGAAGCCGGGTCTTTCTGCTAGTAAAAAATAAATTGCAAAGACAATTGCTGTTTTTTTTTCCACCCGCGCTTACCAAACAAAAAAAATTTACTTTCACATTTTTGGAAGCATAAAATATAATTTTGTGTCATGTACAACAGAGCCATAAACTCTTGGAGACTGCTTCTCTCCTAGGAGCTTCTAGGGCACAATAGCCTTATAATTTAGCCTCCAAAGGAGATCGCCATGTTTTAACTTTTGTTGGATTCATATTGGATATGGAGAAAAAATCTTTACATTTCTCCGAATGAAGTCATAAATCATACAGATGTGTACTAATGATCTATATCTTATGGGTGCTGTGTAGAGATGAGCGAATCGAAGCTGACGAAGTGGAATTCGTTACGAATTTCATGGAAAATTCGATTCGCCACGAAAGCGAATTTCATGGCGATTCGTGGTAACAAATCTTTTTATTTATTTTTTCCTAAAATGGCCGCAAGCACCTGGCATGACATGGGGGAAGGATTTCTGGGACAAAGAAGTAAACACCCACAATGCGATCACATGAGATATGTAGCCAATTAGCAGCCAGCCAGGTCCTGTGATGTCACAGCCCTATAAATAGCTCTGCAGCACTGGAATCCGCCATTTGCAATTGATTTTAGACCAGAGACAGACGTCAGGAGAGATAGGGCAAGTGACAGAAAAACGTTGCTAAAGAAAAGAAATGAGGAGATCAGGGATAGATAATCTGAATTGCAGGGATAGGAGAGGGCCGATTTCTAGACAGAATCCATAAGGGATTATCAGGCAGTGAAATCGCTATTCTGGTACACTGAGCAGCAGTGACTGGGCATTGGGGGTTTGGGGCACTCTGTTCTAAAGGCTGTATTGGGGTGCTTTATTCAAAGAAGCACCACTTGTGTTCCTTGTTGCAGTGCAGTAAGAGGGTAAGAGCTTTGTTTGGGGTACATATATAGAGAGAAAAAAAACAAGTTATCTTTTGTGTTGTGTTGGGTAAAAAAAAATAAAACTTACTTGGCGAAGTTGAATTGGCCAAAAAACAGTTGATACATTTCTTTCTTTCAGTATTTTTGGCGTCATTCGCCATCCAAACAGAAAAGCGTGATATTGTGCTAACGTAGTCAGTGAAGTTGAATTGCCCAAAAAAGAGTTAAGACGTGGTTCTGGGCTCGTTCCTTTTAAATCGATAGTCGCAGCGTCAGTCGTTGACTGCTGCCTCTTGCAGATGCTGTTACTGTGCCACTCTGTGGCCTTGAAATGTATTCGACTGCTGCTGCCTCTTGCAGATGCTGTTACAGTGCCACTCGTTGGCCTAGTATATTTGTCCGACTGCTGCTGCTGCCTCTTCCAGGGTCTGTCATTTTGCAACTTTGTGGCCTCAAAATTGATTAGAATTTTTTGGAGCTTCTGCTCGGCAGCAGCATGTCACTCGTAAATTTTTGGTACATTCTGTAGTCCTATTCCATTATTCATAGCTCAAGTATACAGGAAACCCTGTTTGTTTTGAACACTCGAATTTTTAAAAGTAAACGATTCCGGCCCCCGGGACACTCATCGATGAGCATGGGGGAGGCGAGAGGCAGGGGCTCCCACAGGTGGTAGCTCAGCTCCCTGCAGACTGCCAGCTCGATCTCAAGATGGAACTCCGAGCTTTCTTGGCATACTGCGTCAATACTGACATTTTGCCACAGTTGAGGCAAAGCTGGAGCCTTCACTGCACCTCCTCTGTCTTACGTTCCCGTCCGCTGGCATAACCAGTCCCGATACTGATAAGAACATATACTACAGTTGATCTTAACCAAAAGGCCGAGAATTCTTTTTTTTACGGTCTGCTCTTCATGGTATGTCACCATGCCACTCTCCGGCCTGATGCTGCTGCCGCCGCCGACTCCGCATGCTGTCTCCTAGCTGCCACTACATCAAAATTAGGTAATTGTGCCACTCTGTGGCCTCCAAATTGTACTACTACTTCCACTGCTGCTGCCAATTCCAGGGTCTGTCATTCTGCCACTCTGTGGTCTACTCATGCTGCTGCCACCTGGCCACACTGTCGTCATGCCACTCTATAGTCTGCTGATGCTGCTGCCACTGCCATCTCCACGCTGTCTGGGGGGGCTCTGCTTGTATAAGCATGTAATAGAACAGGTTCTGTCGAAATGTATGTGGAATCAGTGAATTGGTGTAAAAGGCGTGCGCTTTTGGCGCTCTAGTAGGATCTTGGGCCTCTGCACGATTCTTTATAGCTGGCGCTAACATTGACCTGTAAGGCTGAGTTCAGACTTGAGTTATTTGGTGAGTTTTGGCCCCTTAACTGCCCAAATACATAAAAGTGTGCAGCGATTCTAAGAGCGACGCCTGTTATGTGCGTGTCACACTGGCTCACAGTATTCTTTCACTACCACAGTAGACTCCCTATGCGTTTTACTGCAAGGCACAGTGTTCTACACCACTATCCAGGCTCTCTGCAGCCCGGAAGTAGCCATTTTTTAAAGCAATTCGCCACAAATTTATTTGGATCGAAGCTAATCGTTTCGGAAAATTCGTCGAATCAGCCGAATCACCAAATCAATTTTTGAAAAATTCGCTCATGCTGTGTTATGTCTTCATACAACTCAGAGGTTTACAAAACCCCAGTACACTTTTGGCCCTGAGGTCTAAGATGTTTTATTCTGATTGCCTTGGCTATGTCCACCATCATCATGCATGTATGTAAATAATCGAGTAAACAATTCTCTTTCAGTCTGTACAAGAGATATTAAAGGGGTTATCCCATGATTAATGGAAAGAATGAAAATCAGACATCATATAGTGCATGACAATCTCTTTCTAACAAAGCTAGAACCAGCCCTGTACCTCACAGGGGTCTAGAGATCTCCACATTCATTGCTTTGCTGGATTTATATCAAGCTTACAGCTCAGGGGAGTGTCTTTTCTGCTGCAGCTCAGGGGGCGTGTCTCAGCTCTCCCTATCACAGCTCAGGAGGAGAGAAATTGAAAGATGAAACTGAGCTTGTGCAGCCACCTCAGTGAGCAGGACAAAGAAATAAGAAAAAGAACAAACAGCAGGTGGTGCTGTACAGATGCATTTTATTGAATAACTCAGTGGCTATGCTAAATTTTTAATTACATGCAATTACAAAAGCATTCAGATCCAGTTGCTGGTTTGAAAACTGTAGAATATTTTTTGTGGGACAACCCCTTTAATATACAAGGATACTGGATTGTATGTGAGAAGCTTAAAGGAAACAAGTCATCAGATCTGGACAAATTCTATAACTCTGGTTACATTATTCTTGCATTTTAAAATTGGTCTGTGTTTTTGTTAATTTCAACATTAAGAAAATGTCTGAAGAAAATGTCAGTTTTTATGGCCATTAGTATGCTCACGATTGCGCTATTTCCTTTTTTTTAGCTTTTCCGTACAGATTGGCACACAATGAGCAGAGTTATCTCATTATCATTAGAGGGCAGGGAATTTAACAATAGCTTTATTGTACTGCAGGAAGCTTACAAAAGACAGGATAGTAACATATACACTGCACACATAAGGGTCTGTATAGAGGTCCTCTATTACTTTTATGTTTTTTGGAGAAGGAGGAGGGTATATTCCTGTGATGGCTAACCTCTGGCACTCCAGCTGTGGTAAAACTACAACTACCAAGATGTACACTTGCTTGGCTGTTCTCAGAAATGAATGGAGCATGCTGGGAGTCATAGTTTCCCCACAACTGGAGTGCCGGAGGTTAGCCATCACTGGTATATTCCATCACTTCTCAGAAACTGTAACAGTCTTCTCTGTCATAAAGCTTACACACCCAGCTGTTCTGCCTACATAGACAATACAAAAACAAATTGTGAGACTCCAAAATGGCCACCGGCGGGGAGTTTTTTTTAATAACTGCAGCAAATCACTTCTAAAAACTACTATAAATACATGAAACATCCCCTTTAAAAGGGATGCAGATTGTTTTTTTTTACTTTCACAAAAAGCACAATTCCAAAGAAGATATAAATAGGTCTGTGAATGAAATGTAACTATAGCGACCAGAGTGAAAGCCTCCATTCTTTACACTGCTGGCTGGATTCAGACAGCGCAATGTTCTATTGAAAGGAGGTTTTCATTATTAGTATCTTTTTATTCCATGATTTTGCAACTTTACGTATAAAAATATTTAGAAGTGTAAAGTTCCTTGTTCTAATGAAATGACATCATCCTGAATAACACTGCTACTGACACCAGAGCCATTTACTTTACAAAGTTATTCTATCTTTGATGCTCCCGCTCCATGCCTTTTATTTATGAAGTAATCTATTTTCGAGAATTTCATTTAAGGGAAAAGATGTATTTATGCAAGAAAACCCAGAGCTGAAATAAAAATTGTGTGCACGATAATTGGTCATTTGCAGCTTTTACTCTGTAAGTGAATAACATTAGCACATGGAACTGAAACCATTTCAAGTAAAAGAAAAGTTTGAATTCCCTTCACTGTAATTGCCAGGAATGAGTTATCTGCAGTGCACCTGAAGCATTACAGACATTATGTAAGAAAACATTGCCTGGGATTTTTTTTTTAAGGGAAGCGGTAAAATTGCACAAGAGTCATTAAATTAGGAAAAATTGCTGTGCACCTACAAAAATAGCTGCAGGGCGTAAGAAAGCAACCTGTTAATACATTAGTATTGCCCCCTGTTTATCTAGCCCCTTGACCCTAAGAGCTCATGTACAATGGTTCAGTACTGCGGCGAATGGAAGCACTTTTATGACTGTTTTTATATAAAAAAGGTGTTTATTCATTATTGTTACTGTGCATCAATGTTTTAACAAATTATTGTATTAAACTTTATTCCCACAGTCGTAATTAAGTCTTCATTGTACACATATTTTTCTAAAAATCAATGTTTTCTAAGAAATCAATCCCCTACTCCAACACACCATGTAAACTGTTGGTTAGTAATTAATTGCTTTTAGTTACGATCTTTGTAGCCGGTGCAGCATACGCACTAAACCACTGTTATTTTACTATGGCAGAGCTCCATCTCTCCCTGTGCTGGGGGGTTGCGCATGCTCACCTCTGCAATGACTATTTAGCAAGTGATTCATTTGGTTTCCAGTATCCAGAGCTCCAGCATTTCCAAAAACTTAAAGGGGTTGTCTCATTTTAGTAAGTGGCATTTATCATGTAGAGAAAGTTAACACAAGGCACTTACTAATGTATTGTAATTGTCCATATTGCCTCTTTTGCTGGTTGAATTCATTTTTCCATCACATTATATACTGCTGGTTTCCATGGTTACGACCACCCTGCAATCCATCCGCAGTGGCTGTGCTTGCATACAATATGATTATTCTCTATGCAGGGTGAAATGGATCCTGAGAGATGAAGGCTCTTGATGAGCTGCTACCCACCAACAAAAATGGAATTTAGTCTGGTAGATATGTGAGTAAAAAGAGGTTTAGATTTGTAGGATAACCCTTTTAAATAATAAAATAACATGAGTTTTCACTGGTGTCCACTAATAAATTAAATACATATTTCCAATTCCCAGTGGTATTAACACTAGCTATTCCTTTGTTAACTTTATATAGTCAGTCCATGACTTTAGATATGAGATAGATAGATAGATAGATAGATAGATAGATAGATAGATAGATAAGATTAGACACAGATAGATAGATATGCTGGACGGAAACCGAAGTTCTGTCGACAGGACTTTGGTTTCCGTCCAGCATAACGGCATCCAGACGGATCCGTTATGCTTTCCCATAGGCTTCTATTATGACGGATCAAAACGGAATGCTTCTTAAAGGTGTCCGTTTTGATGTCCGTCCTAGGGATTCAGTTTCTTTCCGTTACAACGATGTTATAACGGAAAGCCTGAACGGAATCCCTAACGGTGATGTGAACGAGCCCTAACAGGGAACTCACCCTGCATACCTTAGTACCTTACCTTAGTTTGCAGGAACCTCCGCTGCATATGAGATCTCAGCTCAATCATCCCATGGAACAGCCGATGGGGAAATTAAATCTGGAAACCACTTCCAGAATAGTCATGAATGCAGTTAATTCCTGGAGACCACCTCCAGCTCTATAACCTGCATACAATACTGGACACTACTTCCAGATCAGACATGTTAAGCGGTTAGATCAGGAGACACCTCCAGCTCTATAACCTGCATATAACTCTGGATACACACATCCAGGTCAGACATGTCAGCAGTTGGTCCAGGAGCCACCACACCAGACATTCTTATGGCACTTCATGGTATAGTCTGGAGACACTTCCAGTTATATAATATCAGGCTTGACAACCATACTGGTCTTCACAGCAGCAGGAGCCTCTATATGTGTGAGCTTCCTTGTCCTAGACAGAAGAAAAAAACACATCTGTCCTGTGGGTGTGCACTCCTTTATAGGGGGGTTAATTAGTCTGATTTACTAATCATTTTCTTCTGTCCTAGACGGGAGGAGGGAAACATTAACCCATTGTGTTGTGCTGCCTGAAGGACGATAAGGATAATGGATAGATACATATATACATACATACATACATACATACATAAGTAATAGATACATAGATATGAGACAGACAGATAGATAAAATTCACAGAATAACAAAACGTATAACATGCTTTCTAATGGTCTGTGTGTATTCTGTGAAGAAAGACCATTGAGAATGAGTGTCAGATATATGTGTCAGTCAACAGCAAGACAGAACCTGAGGAACAAGCTCAGTGTTGTTAAGGTCTGACAAATGGTCCCCAGTCAGCTGCCTCTCTTCCTGATTGATGGTGAGGATGTCATGCATGAAAAATTGAGACATGCAGAGATATGTACAAGGGAATAAAAGAAGGAAGGCGTTTCATAGATCTCCATTGTAAATTGCTTATCATAAAGCATCACATCTCTAAGATACTTGTGAATTGTTTTAAAAGAACTATGTTATGGTCAACCCTGGAGATCCTCAATGTGTCATCAAAATAACTAGTGTGCGAATAGAAATTCACAAAGTGGACTTTCAGGAAAAATTAGATTTGCTTTGAAGCTGAATTTCCTTGTGCTTTGTGGTAATGAATCAATTTTCCCTAACTCTCACCTCATCCATTTCCTCATGAAGAATCCGCCATGGCCTTCTTGATTGACGTCACCACACTGGCCAGCATGATGATGTCATCACGTACCGCTCAAGATTTTGCGGTGGTTCTTCAATCAAGATGGCTACGGTGGACTCTTTGTGATCAAATGTTTAAGGTGAATATTTTTTTTAACAGATAAACCCCTGACAGCCCTCAATGGTCATCTCAGATACCAGGATCAGTAATGAACGTGGCATCTGAGGGGTTCAATGACAAGGGCAGGGCAATCTGTGTTCCCCGTCATTGCACCCGCTACTCACAAAGCAATGCGTTTTGTGACTGAGTAAGTTGTCACAAAGCGAATTTCTTTAAAATTGAAATTCAGCAAAGCAGCCAAATTGGATTTTTGAGAACTTCGCTCATCTCTAAAAATAACCTATTGTTTCAATCAATTTTTTTATGTTAAACATATCTTTTTAAATTTTTGGTGCTTTTTTAATTTTTCATCTCACTGTTTATTTTATTTTATTTATTTTTTTTAATCCTAAAATCATGCAGTTTTCACATTGGCTACAAGGCCTAAAATGTCAGGATTGCCTGTTATTTGAGATCAGCTACATGGACCATAGAGAATGGACAGAAGATTACTTGACTTCTATGGAAGAGTTTTCTAGGCATGAGACCTGTGCAGAGGTGAGGAGGGAGCTGATAAGATGTGATTACACCTACTGTAACTTGTGTATCTTGTGTTATCTGTACAGAAGAGATATCTGTCCTTGTATTACTACATGCGATGATAATGAGATGACTGCTAAAAAGTTACCAGTATGAAACAGGAAATGTTTTGTTCCTAACAATTACGCTCAACCCCAAAAGGGTCCTTAATAATAGTGTTGAGCAAACTTGTGGTTTAAAGTTTGGCGAACAAGGTTCTGGTTCGGTTTATCTAAGAATTCCATTATGGATTCTGTTACTACAGACCTTATGGTCCATGGTAGCGGAACCAGTAATGGAATTCTTAGATAACCCAAACCTTGTATGCCAAACTTGAAAACACAAGTTCGATCAACACTACTCCTTAAAGGTACAGCTGATACATCTGTCTCAGGACCTTAGGATTGTTTCTAGCCCAGAATGTTCTCACAGCACAGTATGAAAGGTCTCATGTTCCTTAGGCTGCACTTTCTCAGTTTTCTTCAGATGTGCTGCTTGTTTATTTAGCTATTATCTCTGTAGAGGGACATTAGTGCTCTGCTTTTCTTCCAATTGCTGTGGCTTATCTTTTCCAGATACATTATGTTTTATCAGTGTGCTGGTTTTATCTCGTGCACCTCCAATGAGCTAAAATACTTG
This sequence comes from Rhinella marina, assembly GCA_900303285.1. NCBI lineage: Eukaryota > Metazoa > Chordata > Amphibia > Anura > Bufonidae > Rhinella > Rhinella marina. The sequence continues at coordinate 157,082 of ONZH01006637.1, read as the reverse complement.
ATTATATTATCTTCAGTGTGATGATAAAACTAAGTTCCTTTCAGAGCTAAAAACCAGGGATGTCCAGGAAAGACTTTCAGCGCAGATTTATGTAATGAAGCTTACCATCTGGTCATTGAATAACTTTACATTAATGCCCAGGTGTAATGTATAGCTCTTGGGAGAAATTGAAAATCTAAGATACCTGCACCTATAACTTCTTCTTATAGGCAGAGTGGTCTTTGGACGCAATCAGACGCTAAGGTATGGGTGAAAGTGATAACTCTTTTATCTCTGCTCCTGTATTGATAGTTTCTGTCTAAAGGTCCTTTTACACGGGCCGATTATCGGCCGAAAAATCGTTCCTAGGAACGCTAGTGCCGATAATCGGCCCGTGTAAAAGTGGCCCTAATCAGCCGTCGAACGAGCACAACGCTCGTTCGTCGGCTGATTGGATCTTTTGGTTTCTACAAAAGATCCAATCTGTCGGGCGCACATCAGCCTGTGTAAACAGGCGATGTGCGCCTGACAGTATGGAGCTTCCCGGCCGCACGAGTGATACAGCGATCACTCGTGCGGCCCGGCGCTCGATTCATCGGGCCGTGTAAAGGCTCCCTGCCCGAGCGCCGATATCGCTGATCGGTGCTCGGGCAGGGAGACACATCGGCCCGTCTAAAAGGGCCTTAACAAAACAGTAATGTTAAAACCCATATTTCTTATTCTAGTTCATCTCTGGTCAGGGCTTAACTGTTCAGTGACTTTATGTACCTACCTACTGACACACGTATAAGGCTAAGGCAATTCAGCAACTTTGGTAACAATACACATAATGCGACCAGAGATTGTGGTGCACCTCAACCTTGTATTGCCAGTAATGAACATGATATCTTGTGACTTGTTTCAAAAAGTTGCTGGTCGCAATGTTATTCCCAAGAAACGTGTCAGTGTCCACTAACCATGATAAGGATTACTATGATATCTCATCCAGCTTCCTCTTTTCATCCATGAGCAAAAACTCCAGCTGGATATTGGGACATTTCTTTTAGCAGGAACTTGTCCAATAGAAGCTGATATGTTGAATCAACAGCACCCAAAAGATCCTGTTGACTTGCAATAGAGTCAGTTGGGTTCCATCTTGGTGTCAGTTGTTTTGATGGGAAAATAGTGCAGAATGCAGTATTAGTTTTTCTGTTAGGTATTATGGAACTTGCAATGGAGCCTCAAACAAATGTGAACAGGCATAAGAGTATGCCTATTAAGACAACATACTATATGATACTTGAAGGGTCCGTCTTGTCTGGACAATTTTGTTAGAAGGGTTACTCAATATAAACCAAATTACAAGGTTGCATCTATCAGTTGTCATTTATATGGGAATCCAGTAGCAAGTTGTTGTTTTTTTTAACTCCCCTGCACTGCCACCATCAGGGGAAATGAAGCATCCCAGTAAAGATAGTGAATTGTCCATAGAATGCACGGATGTGTTGTGTCCTTCAGTTTGAGAGGTGACAGACAAGGGTCAAGTTAGTAGGTAGTGTTATGAAACTGTGTTTCCTAAATAGTATTGTCCCAGATAAGGCTTGCAAACATTTTTTACATACCTCTCCCCATCCCAATGCCAATCCTCCATGGTTAACCCATCCATGTCACTTGTTGCCTTGGCAACCAAGTGCTTGGCAATGACATCACCAATCTGAGCATCTGGTTTCTGTGGCAGGAAACCATGAAACCAATTCTGACTCCTATTTAAACAGGCAAAGGTCTCCTGGCTGATTCCTGAGTATCAGAGCCCATTATTGGATGTTCCCTCTCCAGGTTGAACTCTTGGAATTCTGATTCTACTTCCACTTCTTCCTCTGATACTATTTTCACTCACTATCATGTGCTGTACCCCAGAATAGGGCACTTGCAAATTGTTCTTGTTGTTTAAATGGTATTTAATGTTCTAATGTATTGTATTGCACCTGCATAGTTTTGTATGGATCAATCAGGGTTAACAATCCTGACTCAGCCCCTGTAAAAAGCTAGGAGATGGATTTAGATCCGTCCCTAGTTCAGTCAGTGTAAGTTGTTTGCTTAAGAAGTGAGCTGAAGTGACATGTTCTCACTCCTCAAAAGACTAGGCCTACATTCCAGAGAATCACCATCTCTAAGAGATCCGCAGACAGAAAACCATCTCTACTTCACAGTGCACCAGAAAGAGAGAGAAGGAAAGAACTAGAAGGTTCTCTGCATGGCTGAGCACTGGAGTCAGTCAGTAAGGTATTTGCTGTTTAAGGCTGATGAGACTTTACTGCAGTGAGAGGGACATTGCTAATACAACCTTTACACTTTCACACGGTCCTAGTCAGCCATGTCTTAATCCTGTACCCCTCTGCTGGGAATTACAGACAAGTTTGCAAGAACCTTAATGCCATCCTTAGATTCTGTGGAAAGCCTGTGGAAAGATAGAATAAAGGATTGCTACAATCCCCAACCTGCCTCATATTCATTTATCACTATCTGTCGAAGAAAATTTCACTCTTAATTGTTTGAAACTGTGTTTGATACCATTGTATGTACTACAACTCACATTCTGCACTTTACTAAAGAGAGACTTGTTTCTTTTCAAAAACCGACCTACTTACTGACACCAGCGCTATTCGCCAGCCACAGAACCTACATCTCATGTATCAGCATGATGTACCTTGAATCTGTACAACACTCATAACACCATGGGCACCCCATCTAGGAGGAGCCCCAACATCAGGGTGTGTCCTAAGGGGAAAAAAGATGCGCCCTCCCGTCACCTCTCAAGCTCTAGGGAGCAGCCAATATGATTTCTGAGAATAACTGTCGCAGCCAGAGCCATTACCACTCCCGTCCTCTGCTCTACTCCTGCCTGGGCCGCAGCATCACACATGTGCTAACCCTAGGCTTTGTTTCTTAAAATTATTTTGTAGTGAAAGAAACCTGAACATGTTCACCCAATTCTAGTTTGTATTACAAAAAAATAAAGTGATTGCTATAATTAGTGTTGAGCGAATTGAAGTCCATGAAGTGTACTTTGATCCAAATTTCAGGGGAAATTCTATTTGCCGCAAAGAGGAATTTCCTTGTGCTTTGTGATAATAAAAAATCATACTTACCTCATCCTTTTGAGCACAAAGAGCCACCATCTTGATTGAAGATCAAAATCCTGTGCGCAGTGACATATGACATCACCGCATTGGCCGATGTGAAGATGTCATTATGTGCAGCACAAGATTTTGCACTAGATCTTCAATTAAGGTAACATAGTAACATAGTAACATAGTTTGTAAGGCCAAAAAAAGACATCTGTCCATCCAATTCAGCCTGTTTTCCTACAAGTTGATCCAGGGGAAGGCAAAAAAAACCCTGTGAGGTAGAAGCCAATTTTCCTCACTTTAGGGGGAAAAATTCCTTCCCGACTCCAGTCAGGCAATCAGAATAACTCCCTGGATCAACGACCCATCTCTAGTAACTATAACCTGTAATATTATTACCCTCCAGAAATACATCCAGGCCCTTCTTGAACTCTCTTAGTGAACTTACCATCACCACCTCCTCAGGCAGAGAGTTCCATAGTCTCACTGCTCTTACCGTAAAGAATCCTCTTCTATTTTTATGTACAAACCTTCTTTCCTCCAGACGCAGAGGATGTCCCCTCGTCACAGTCACAGTCCTCGGGATAAATAGATGATGGGAGAGATCTCTGTACTGACCTCTGATATATTTATACATAGTTATTAGATCTCCCCTCAGTCGTCTTTTTCTAACGTGAATAACCCTAATTTTGATAATCTTTCTGGGTACTGTAGTCCACCCATTCCAGTTATTACTTTAGTTGCCCTCCTCTGAACCCTCTCCAGCTCTGCTATGTCTGCCTTGTTCACAGGAGCCCAGAACTGTACACAGTACTCCATGTGTGGTCTGACTAGTGATTTGTAAAGTGGCAGGACTATGTTCTCATCATGGGCATCTATGCCTCTTTTGATGCAACCCATTATCTTATTGGCCTTGGCAGCAGCTGTCTGACACTGGTTTCTGCAGCTTAGTTTGCTGTTCACTAAAATTCCTAGGTCCTTTTCCATGTCAGAGTTACCCAATGCTTTACCATTTAGTATGTACTGGTGACTTGCATTATTCCTTCCCATATGCATAACCTTACATTTGTCAGTGTTAAACCTCATCTGCCACTTCTCTGCCCAAGCCTCCAGTCTATCCAGATCCTGCTGTAGCAGTGCACTGTCCTCCTCTGTGTTAATTACTTTACACAGTTTTGTGTCATCTGCAAAAATTGATATTTTACTGTGCAAGCTTTCTACAAGATCATTAATAAATATATTGAAGAGAATAGGAGGAGGCGGCAATGGCTGGCTCTTCGCAATCAAATGGATCAGGTAAGTATCATCTTATTCTTTTTTTTTTATTTTACACTGTAATATCAATGTCAGATGCTGCAATCAGATATCAATGGGAATCTGAAGGGTACAACGATGGGGGGGCACAATTCCCGCTCACTGTCATTGCACTCACTACTTATAACGAAATGTGCTTTGTGACGAAGTAATTCATCATGAAGCTTTTTTTTTTTTTGTAAAATTTGTTGAAGCAGCTGAATCGAATTATTCAATACTTCACTCATCTTCTCTACAGTCTAGGAGAACCTGGAAGCAATTGTTCATTTCCAGAGCAACATCACTAGGGGGGAAATAAAGCATTACATTAACTATTGAAAGTGCATCTGACAGCTGAATATGTTCCATTCAAAGGGGGTTTTTCACCTTGGACCACCTAATAAACTACAGTAATTACAGTGTTCTATCACCGTGAGCCCACAAAGAAGCCATGTGATGCATAGAGAGGACTACTAAGCATTTGTCTCTAATGGAGAGCGGTCCACGACTAGTCCTTTCTATTGAGTACTTATGCCAGTTGGCATTACATTACCACTTCTCGTCTAAATAAGACATCCCAGTGGGTGTATGTACAGTACATTTGAAGAAGGCTCATGCCTGAGCCGAAGCCCATCACATGTATTCATATTGATGCGATGATAAAGCGCTCAGCTGCATGAATCAAATTCCAATCTTTTTACAGACAGCTAGTCCTTTCTATTGATCACATAGTCGGTTTGCAGGGAAGCAGCAGTAAGTATGAAGATAAAAGTTACTGAATTGATCTCAGCATCCATTATTGTAGTTTATGGCAGTGGTGACAGATCCCTTTAAATCAAGTAAAGCCTGTATATGTCGGGTCCTTCTAGGAGAGAAATGCTCTTTGTAGTTGTTTTCCCTTGTAGCTACTTTATGGAGCTTCTAATTGAGGGATTCTGCCCTAAAAAGGTATTTCAAAACCAAAAAACTCCTCTAACTATTGTTTCAGTTTCTGATTTATCGATAAACAACCATTTTTAAGTTTTTTAGTCGGAAATCCTTGGACCAACTAGATTAATTGTCTTTCATCACCCTCAATGGAGTCTATGAAGGGGTTAAAGAGGTTGTCCAATCTGGAAATTTATGGTATATCGATAGGGACCCATTCCTTGGACCCACTCTCAAGATCAGGGCTGCTGTGAAAGGAGAGCTCTATGTGCATGCACAGCGTCCTCTCCATTCACTGCTATGGGATTCTTGCGCATAGCAGAGCAAGCGCCCTCAACTATTTTCGGAAGTACTCTTGCAGTGAATGGAAAACATATATTGCATGTGCAGTCTCCCTTCCATACACAGCTATGGAACTTCTGAAACTAGCAATTGGCTCTTTTCCAACGTCCTATGGGAGTTAATAGATGGTGACTGCGCATGTGCATCTTGCCCTTCATTTGTTTTCAGGCCCCATTCTTCACATAGAAGTGGGTCCCAGTGGTGGGACCGGTACCTGACTGACATGTATGGCCTATTCTATTGATAAAATAAATGTCCAAATAAAAATACCCCTTTAAAAACAATTCTTTAATTCCATACCTACATTTTTATTTTTTTAGACACTTCTTTAAATTTAGATTCTCTCGTGTGAGCTTCACAATGTCCTCACTTTTTTTAACGTTCACAGAAGAATTGGCTGCCTCCTTGATGATGTCTTGAAATCTTCTTTTACACTTCTCCTCGAAGTATAAATATGGACTTCATCCAGCCTTCCCAAATCTAAAATGTTTTGGCTCACGAGAGCTGGTATGGAAGTCATTTCCCTTTTAGGTGCAGTAGCTGCAGTACACAGACTCAACAAAAGCATAAAATATCATTAACATCTGATTCTGAAAAAGTTGACAAGCTGGCCTTTGTTGTGTTGGAACAGGAGTCTACAGAGGGATGTTCTACATTACCATATCTAGAGCAATATTATACCTATTAGCTGCTAAGAACACAAATACAACCTTCATTCGAAACGGGCTACATTCCGTCAATGTGTCTATTGTTTTTGGAGTTTTTTTTTTTTCTTGTTTTTCATGGCACAGACATGAAGTAAACCTTGCTGCAGTGGTGGATAAGGGAGATTTGGCAACAATCAAACAATCGTATTGATCTATTTAAAAAATAATGTAATAGGACAGGAAAGAAAGTGAGTCAGATGCTCCCGTCAATGTTAATAGTGAAAGCAGTAGATTGTTTCCATCCATGCACATCTATGATTTCATAGTTAGTTTCAGGCATACGTACAAATGAAATGAAGACAATGTTTACTGATTCGTCTTAAATTGATTTTCATGACTTATGATATGAAGGACCCCTACGGTTAAATATAGCTTTAACTATTTAACCTATTCAACAGGCAGAGAGTTTTGGTCCTAAATGACCAGACTTTATTTTTAGCAATTTTGTTTACATGACCTTAAGTTTCTTTTTTTTTTAGTACTTACATACTTTTTATGTCATTTTTATTTTTTTCATAACCGAGATTGTTTTTAAAGTAAAATATTATGCTATTTCTTTTTTTTTGTAGTAATTAAGTCTACTTTCACACTTGTGGTAGCCTTTTCCGTCAGCCTGCCAGATCCGTGCTACTGCAAGTCCACTGTGCTAGCGGAGGTCCGCTCCAGCCCCATTCACTACAATGGGGGCGGGCTGGAGGTCCAGCCGCAGCACGGAAAACTCTGGCTGGGTTCCAAAGATCCTGTGTGCAGATTGGAGAAACTTCCAGGTCAAACATCACTGCAGACAACAATCCAACAATCTGGGTTTCATGGCAGAGTGGCCAGAAAAAAATCTCTCCTCAGAAAAAAAAAAATCCCAACATGAAGGTTTGGAAAAAAGCACCTCAAGGACTGTCAGGCTGTGAGAAACACAATTCTTTGGTTTGAACTTTCTATCTTTAATTATAAGTGTCATGTGTGGACAAAACCAGGTACTGCTTATCACCTACCCAATACCTTCTATATAGTGAAGCATGGTGGTGGCAGCATCATACTGTGGGGGTGTTTTTCAGTGTCTGGGACAGAGAGAGTGGTCAGAGTTTAGAGAAAGCTGAATGGAGAAAAGTACAGAGATATTCTTAATGAAAACCTGATCCAGAGTGCTATGGTCCTCAAATTTGGCCAAAAGTTTCCAAAACAATGACCTTAAGCTCAAAGTCAAGGCAACACAGGAGTGGCTTAGGGACAACTTTGTGAATGTCTTTGAGAGCACCAGCCAGACCCTTGACTTGAACCCAGTTCAAGTTCAAGGAGACCACGGCGGTTGTCCACTGATGGTCCTCAGTTGGCCTGACAGAGCTTTAAAGAATCTGTAGAGAAGAAGGGCAGAAAAGTTTTTCCTTTTCAATAAATTTGCAAAGATTTCTAACATTGCAGTGCAGAATGATGGGGAAAAACTGGATTTATTTTTCATTTTAGCACAAGGATGAAAACATAACACAATCTCAAAAAAGTTCATGGGTCTAGAGCCTTTCCGAAAGCACTGTATATATGGTTTCTTTTATGTTATTTTTATCATCAGGTTCTGACATCCATAACTTTTTTATATCCCCATCTACAGAAGTGTGTGAGGGCTCATTTTTGGGAGGTCAAGCTGTAGTTTTTAATGGTACCAAATTGTTGTACATACTTTTTGATGACTTTTTTTGCAGGACAACATGACCAGCAAATTGCCCGTTTTATTTCCCCCTCACAGCATTCACAAAGTACGACAAAAAATTTTATATTTTAATAGTTCAGACATTTTCAAATGTGGCGATACCACTGATATGTAGTTTGTTTTAATATAAAATTGAGAAAGAGCAAGATTACGATTTTTGATTCCCGAATTTTAGAATCCAATCACTCATCTCTAGTGACCACTTTTAGGCTATGTTCACATGGTTATTCAGAGCCTTCATCTGCAGTTCAGAGACATTTGACTCCTAAAGGACAGAATCCATTATGGGTAACCATGACAGACCCCATTATAGTCTACCTTGGATTTTCAAGGCTGACATTAATCAGGTTCCTGAATAGTTAAAGGCCTCAAATCGGTTACCTATTGTTGTGTCAGGTCAGTATGTAGGAATATGTGCTGTTTTTGATTTTTATTTCTCACTTGACCTCAATTGTCCTTGCTCCATTGTGATCAATTTAATTCAGAGCATGTGCAGATATATTTTTTAGCAGCAGGCATCAGAGGAGATATCATTTTACAGGGTTAAACCTCTTGGTGCTAAATTATATGAATAATTTAGCTTCTATTTAGTATTGCAGTTGTGTTCTGCGCAGCATGCTGCAGGCAAAAAATCTTTATTTCTGCTTAAAATCTATTTTTTTTCTTATTTTGTAGACTGTAACTAGTGATGAGCGAATTATTGAAAAGTTCAGCTGCTTTGCTGAATTTTACAAAAAAAAATGCTTTGTGATGAATTACTGTGTCATGAAGCGCACTTCTTTGTAATTAGTGAGTGCGGTGACAGGGAATGGTGATTGCACCGCCCCCCACCCCCGTCATTGTACCCCTCAGATGCCACGTTCATACATGATTGCGGCATCTGCTATAAATAACAGAGTGTCAAATTTTAAAAAATTATATCTGATCCATTTGCTCGCGATTGGGTTGGCTGCCGCCATCTTGCTTGAAGATCTGGCACAAAATCTTGTGCGGCCAATGGTGAGGTCATACATCACCATGCATGGGATTTTGGCCCATATATATTGTGTAAATCCTGTACTACTCATCTTTGACCACTAGGATGGCAACTAATTAGCTATGTGAGTCACTTGAGCACTCTCTTTGTTTTAAAATCAATGTGGGGGGGATGGTGAATGCTAGTTTGCCTCTTTCAAATTAACCAATGAATTCAGTGTTGAAGTTGCTGAACTACTCCCCTTTTGTCAAATAGCCAATTACTTTAAGTAACACCCCTTTTGTCTATGTCATACCTACTATTTAAGTGACTGTCTCTTTAATAAACAATCTCTTGCTCGGGGGATGTGAAGTATTTTCCATGAAACAAACTTGTGTGTCTGGTCTGGTGTCATTGTGAAAGCTGTATGAGCATATGCATACTTATACTTCTAATGATTTGGCACCACACAAAGAAGGCGAAGTCGTGAGAATTGCGATCACACCATCACGAGCAAATGGATCAGGTAAGTATAGTTTTTTTTTGTTTTTTACAGTATTTCAGATTATATCAATTTGCTACCACAAAGCACGAGGAAATTCGGCTTTGCAACGAATTGAATTTATCCTGAAATTCGTGTCAAACTCCACTTTGTGAACTTCAATTCACTCAACACTAATTGTAACACATGCAAAATGATGGGAAGTCAAGTGAGTTTTGCCTTGTTATGATTGTTAAACCAGAACCTTCATCGGCAATTATTAAGAAGACCATTATGCCATGTTGAAGAGCCACAAGTGTGGGGTATCAGGATATGATGGGAGTTGTGGTTTCACAGCTTAAAGTCGTTAAAGTACTGATGACCCTATCCTAAGAATAAGTCATCAATATCTGATTGGTGATGGTCTGGACCCATTGCCCCTGCCGATCAGCTGTTTGAGGAGATTGTGGTGCTCCAGTGAGTGACACAGCCTCCTCACAGCTTGCCAAGCACAGCGCTATCCATTATATAGCGGCTGTTCTTGGTATTGCAGCTCTGTCCCATTGATTTGAAAGCCTAGGCTATGTGACCGATGAACGTGATGTTACTGGCCTAGGAAGAGGTCATGGCCACTTCAAACAGCTGATCAGGAGAGAGTTCTTGGAGTCGGACCCCCACCAATCAGATACTGATGACCTATCCGGAGGATAGAAAACCCCAGGTTGTAAGAGTATCCTGGAAGCTTTCCCAACAATTGGAGACTCATGGCACTGGTTTTAAGAGCATGCTGGGATTTGTAGTTTCAAAACAGCTCAATAGCCACAGCTCGGAGGCCACTGATCATGTAGACTCCACTAATAGGCTTTTATTGGTCATGGTATTATCATCTGCATTAAAGCTTTTTTTCCTTTCTCCTGTAATTCATTTTTCCATGTTAATGGAGAAGAATTGCCTTCCTTCTGTGCGCTGTCAGCCAAGGAAACACAGACACCCTTTGTCTGCAGTAGACAAGTCCGTTACAATGACCAGAAATACAGAGACGCGGCCAAGAGCTCTGCGCAAATTCAATTAATCACAATGAGAAACATGTTTTCAAAGAGTAAAATAAATTTTAAAATTAACATTCACATTAGAAGCGTGAATATTAGCAAATGAGAGATAAAAATAAGTTCACGGTTGTATCTGTTACCAAGATAGCATCGTGCCGCACTGCCGAGTCCATTCTGGGATACATTTCATTAACCTCTTAGCTTTCCTTGTATAGATTCAATCAGCATAAAATGTGAATCAACTTTGTCAATGCGTTACTTATCTTGTACCAGGGGCGTAACTAAAAGCCCCCCTTTCCCTCAGTACTTTGTATGTCTTCTTATGCGGCACAAGAGTCTTTGGGCCCCCTCAGGCCCCTGGACCCAGTAGCGGCTGCTACCTCTGCACCCCCTATAGCTACGCCCCTGTCTTGTACTAATTTACAGTCTGTACAGCCAGAGCTTCATTCACAATTCTGCTGCTTGTCTTTTGAAATAATCAGCAAGCTTTTTGATACACACATCTATGACATCGGTCACATGGCCTAGGTCAGGGATAGCCAACCTGCGGCATTCCAGCTGTTGCAAAACTACAATACCCACCATGCCTGCTTTAGGAAGTCTGAGCATGCTGGGAGTTGTAGTTTTGCAACAGCTGGAGACCCGCAGGTTGGCCATCCCTGACCTAGGCCATGTGAACGATGTAGTTGACATCATTTGTTTAGGAAGAGGCCGAAGAGTTCACAGATCACTGTGGCCTCTTTAATAGCTGTTCGGAAGGGAGAGGGGTACCTAGACTTGAATCTCCACCGATGTGATATTGATGACCCATCCTAAGGATAAGGATAACCCTATTAATGCTTGTGTAGTTTTATGATTACTGTGGCCTAAGTACTTTACTTTACATTTATCAACATTAAAGAGGACCTTTCACCACTCCTGACGTGCCTGTCTCTATGTTGTGCCATTCCTTCATTATTTTTACCAGAAGTTATGTATGAATTGCTATTAGCCTTCAGTAAGGGTAACTAGGGAAGGTAACCAGTTGGGGGGGTGTACCAGCACAGTCTGAACATGGCAGCATTGATTGGGTAGTGAGTCTGTGCAGGTAAACACCCCCAACTTGTTACCTTCCCTCGGTACCCTTACTGAAGGCTAATAGAAATTCATACATAACTTCTATAACTTCTAGTAAAAATAATACAGGAGTGGTACAATGTATGGCCATAAGAATAGATGCTCCAGAATTGGTATTACATGGGGAATGCATGAAGCTATTAAACAGGCATGTCAGGAGCGGTGAAAGGTCCTCTTTAAACTTTATTGGCCCTGCTCTTGCCCAGGCTGCCAGTTTACCTAGATCTTTGTGCAATATTGTACAATGAAGCTGAGATTTAAATGATTCAGATCTAGCTACGTGCAGCCACCACTAGGGGGTGCTCTGGAATGTAGATTTATTTAGCTCTTATTGGGAGCTGTACAAACTGTGCTCCCCATAGTGGTAGCTGCTGGAAAATGCTGTTACTAACGTCATAATATCACATGCCCTGCCTTCTATGGTAGGTACACCGCTGGCAAAGTCAACACAATTGACTTGCCTCTCTTCAACCATCGTTCTGCCAGTGGATAGGGGAGAGGTACTGTCATGGCTTTCAAGATTAGCATTCAATGAAGTGGATTCATGGTAAAAAATCATCTGTAAATCAAACATTATTCATGGGGTTAAAATGCCTCTGCTTTTAATGAGAAAGGTGCTCAGTTCAGTATATTGACCTGAAGAAGACACCAATACAGTGCAGAAACGTGTGTTCCTCGTAATTAACTAAGTCCATGAAAAATCTGTTTTGCTCTCCCAATTTCTCACTTCTATAGGTTCTCCCTTCAGAATGACAAAAAATAATAGCAAGATGTAGAAGTAGCAAGAAATAACTAACAAGTTGTTACATATTAATGTAACTAAATGTATATCATTCCCATGCCGATTCTGGTTAGCGATCTACAAAATAACCAACATGGCCCAGATCTATCATCCTCAATATACCCGGACAACTTAAAAATAAAAGTTTAGTATTAAAAGTGAAAAGTTCTGTCCAGAGCCCTCGAAGGATAATGTGATGAGTGTGCAATTTACAAGACGTGAACTTGTAAAGTATGTTTGGAGCCTGAAGCATTGAGTGAACTGAACATAAATTAAGACAGTTCTCCATATATTACTTTTACGCTACTCCAACGAGAAGCTTTTTCGTCCTTTTTTTTTTCTTTCCCCCTCAGCCTTAAACAACTAAAACAGATGACCGCAATTTAAGGCGGTAATGACAGGAAAACCGATTTTGTCCTGAATATCAGAATTGCAGAACTTTCAACAATTCGCCTCAGACTATACCTGCACAGTTTAATCATCTGATTATTGTTGGCAAGCAAGCATGCATAATCTTAAATTGGAGAGCTCTCTAAACCTATATTCTTATTTGAGGAGCAATTTATGATAATAGTACAAATTGAAGGAACAGCAGCGATACTGCAAATGAATATTTTTTTCCATAGCTCTAAATGAGAGGAAAAAAATACTTGCAGATGGCACGAGTCTACGTTCTTATTAGGAAAGACCTACGTATTCAGAGAGCCAAAACTTCCACATTATACAGTAGTGTGCTTAATATTTCCATAATTTACTTGGATTGTGGAAATTAGTGACAAAATGTTGCTGGAACTGGTTCTCAGTATAAAAAAATCCATTATATAAATATATCTTCCAAAAAATTACACATCTATTTTCTAAGGGGTTGATGTTTATTGTCATAAATACTCAGAGACCAGGAATAGTAGGAATAATTAGGGCTTTGGCTGGAAAAACACTGAACCATTGAAAAAAAATGTGCACTTCACTGCAGTCTATTGTTCATGATTATTTAAAAGGGTTATGCAATATCATACAACAGCCCCCCCATTTGCCGGTCACCCTCACAGGTAATATACTTACCCTGCTCCCGGCATCACTCCTGGTCCCCACACCGCCACTGCTGCTTTTCCCTGTACATGGATGAAAACATCCAGTGTTGGGAGGAAGCAGCCAATGGCAGGCGGGGATGGGGATGAGCCTCCCTAGCATCGCAGGTACGCAACTTATGTGAACACGTACGCATGAGCGTTCAAATTGTGTACGAAAATTACGCTTTGCTGGAGCAGAATGGTGGAGCAGGAGGAAAGCTCTGAGTCTGACCCCTGGCTAGATGATACTGTATTAGCAGATGACAGATCATCCGGCTGTGACTGAGATGAGTACGCCATCCACTCCACTACCTCATCCACTTTCTCCTCCACTACAGTTTTGCTCCTTTGTGAGTTTTGTGAGTTAGCCTGATTGAACAGTGGCCAACTATTACGAATTACAGAAGTAGAAGCTCCGGCTACAGATCCTTTGGCACTGCTGCCCTGTGCCATCTTCTACTTTTTTTTGGAGCTCGAGGTCTGGCTGGAACTGGACCCCTTTTGCTTTTTCATGCCAGACATTTTCACTTGACTGTGGCCCTGCAGCTGGTCTTTATCTTTGTCCCTGTCTCTCTCCCTGTCTCTCTCTCCCTGCCTGATTAATTACTAGCCCTGCACTTGCCCTGCAGTATCCATAATGTGTAATATGGATTCCCAGAACAACTACACCCCAATTTTAATGAAACAGGTCTCAGTCTTTAGGAACTTCACACACAGTGCTTCTGCTCATCTCAGCAGTCGCAGCACAACTGATGCGTCACTGCCTTACAGAGCCTGAGCCAATCAGAGCACGCCCTGCCCACTAGGCCAGGTGACCGCTTTCTTCCCGGGCTTTTGTTGCACGAATAATGAACTGTAAAAGTTTGCTAATTAACTGAATTTGTACGCATCAGCGTATAAACTAACTTATACGTAGCATTAGTGTACAATTTATCGAATAAGTACGTAGCGAATGCATAGAAAGCCTTGAGAACATTTTCAAATCTAACAAAGCGAATCTCAAAAAATTCGAATTTGCTCATCTCTAGTAAGAGCAGCAAAAAAATACAGGTGCTAAAAATAGTTGCATGTGCAAATCCATTTTAGGAAAAGGTCTGCACTTTTAATGGTGTTCTGACAGGCATTTTTGCAATTTTTTTTTTTTTTAATGCTGGATGCAGATGTTAGCTGTAGGACGGCAGGGAAATATTACATGCATCACAACCAGTCTAATTAGTTTAATGTACTGTTTGAAGTAGTTACACCAAAATTGAAAAAGAAAATCTTGAAAGTGTCATTTTTTATTGTATGCAAGAAAAGAAAAAAAAGCTGTGCCTCTGGTGCCACAATTTGGAAGGCATATATCCTATAAAGGCTCCTTTAAACTGCCCGACTATTGGGCAGATAATCACTAACAAGCATTCATATGAACACTCGCTAACGATGATCTAAAGGAGCAAAACGCGCACTCAAGGAGTAATAAAATTGTTTGTGCGGTCACCTAAATCATTGTATGCAGGCAGCAGATTAATGGTTTCTATATAGCACTCTCCTGCCATCAAACAATCATTCTGTATGGAGAGAAGTGACGGTATTACCAATTGCTCCACCTCATACTGATACTGTGGAGGAGATTGCTTCTTGTATATGCAGTGGTCTCCTTTACCGACGAGCAGGTGATTGCTGGGAAGGGATGCTTCCTTCCCACCAGTTGTCTGCTCAGTTGAGCAGTGTAAAGGGGCCCTTAAGTCAATGTTCAACCTTTAAAACAGGCTTTGAGGGATTACTTTTTTATTGTACACATTGAATTTATGACTATTGTAAAAGAAAAAGTTGATATATAATATGGCTCAGTTAAAGGGAACCTGTTAGATTAGGAACAGCAGATCATAGAGCATGAGGAGCTGAGCAGATTATTTTTATGGGAGAAGATTCTACTTATTCACACTTTCATGTTTGTTTTGCCAATGCTAAAGTATGATTTGATTGCATCCACGAAGGTGAATTCAGGATGTGTGTTAATGTAGAGATGAGTGAAGTTTTGAAAAATTTGTTTCAGCAGCTTCACCAAAGTTCGGCAAGAAATTTGATTAGTTCTGAAATAGTTAGTCACAAATTGCTAGGAATCTGGTATACCCAGCCCAATCTGACTAATTATATTTTTCCACTTGGTGGCCCAATCTCAGTGTGAAGGCTTGTAAGTGAAGGTGCAGGGAAAACGTAGGAGACTGCTGAACCATAGACTCTGCTACAATTTCTCACTGTTTACATTACTGTGCAGTGCACCAAAATTCAAGTAGTGGCCCCATGACAAAGTGGGAGGGTGGCAGCAGCAGCAGTGGCAGTAACAGTGACAATAGTTATTCCATAGAGTCGGGAGGGGGGGGACAGCAGCAGTGGAACACAGCAGAAGATGGTGGCAGATCACAGTAGTAGCAGAAACCGAGAACAGCAATATCATAGCAAGGTCCAGTGGGATACATATCCTTTTAGAAATGTAACATGTACATATCAGTAGGCCAAGAAACCCCACTGTAGGAATGGCAGTAGAGGCAGCTGGTGGATGGCATCAGGCAGATGGCATCATCAGAATGGTGGTAGCAGCACGTAGCAAGAAGTAATGGCCCATTTTGCACAATATTCCAGTGTATGTGCACTTGTACTGTTGTTTTTTTGCAATCGCCTGGGTGATTGATTGCTGTCGAAACAAGTGACAAGGAGTAGGAGGAGCACCAGGAGCTATAAATGACATTGAAGTTGATGGGAAGGAACAACCACTTACCTCTGCTGATGTTGATGAGCTCTGACTACTTGAAAAAGGGTGTGGGCAGGTGGGAGATGCAACAGTTGCTGCATCAGGCTCTGACACAAAATGGTTTTACCAAACCAGTTTATGGTGATGTTCCATGTGTTGACACAGGGCTGTCATGCCAACATTAGCACCCTGGCCTCACTAAACCTTCTGCCCACACATCCTGAATACCGCCATGTTAACGTCCCCCAGTGACTTGGTGAAAAATTACCACACTAGTGAGTATAGCATTTTTCCTCCACCACTGCATGATGCCTGCTAGCCATTGATTTTATGAACCCGTGCACTGCTAGTGTGTACACTGCCACCTTGCTGTCTCCTGCCACCCTTGCCCACTGATGATGACGATGTTCCCTTTTTACCCGGCTCCAAAGTGCCATCAGCTACATCATCATCTACATATATTTGCATGTCACTTGAGTCACCCTCACCTGTCTCTTGCGCGCATCTCTGAACTCTCGCAACATGTGCCCCCACCCAACTGTCATTATTGGTAGTTACTTGACTAAAGGAGTCCACAGTAGACCCCTCCTCAGTGGCGTAGCTATAGGGGTCGCAGCGGTCGCAGCTGCGACCGGGCCCCTAAGCCAGGGGGGCCCCGAGGGCCCCCCTTGCCACTTGCAGGGCCGCACCGCCAATTAGCCGGGTGCGGTGCGGCCCTGCGGACAGTTGCGGGCGGCGGTGGGGCAGAGGGAGATGAGCGCTTCCATTGTGGAAGCGCT
This sequence comes from Rhinella marina, assembly GCA_900303285.1. Taxonomy (NCBI): domain Eukaryota; kingdom Metazoa; phylum Chordata; class Amphibia; order Anura; family Bufonidae; genus Rhinella; species Rhinella marina. Next base: position 140,063 of record ONZH01006637.1, on the reverse strand, counting down.
CATCTCCATAGTCATCTGTATCGCCGTCCTCAGGACGGCGATACAGATGCCTGTATTCTACTGCGGGGCAGGGGAGGGAGAGGCGTCTCCCCTGCCCGTTCCTCTGATAGGCTGCAGGCACTGGGCCTGCAGCCTATCAGAGGCCGGCTCAGGCGGCGCGATGACGTCATCGCGCCGCCTGAGCCGTACAGCGCGGGACACAGGCCGGAAGAGGCCTGCATCGCATCGCTGACAGCTCCATGGAGGTAAGTATTAGTGTTTATTTTTTATTGTAGCACGGACCGGAGCTCTATTGGGGGACATGGGGGCATTTTTACTAGCACATGGGGGGCACTGGGGGCACTTTTACTGTCACATGGGGCATTTTTACTGGCACTGGGGCACTTTTACTGTCACATGGGGCATTTTTACTGGCACATGGGGGCATATTACTGGCACATGGTGGCACTTTTACTGGCACATGGGGGCATTTTTACTGGCACATGGGGGCACTGGGTGCAAATTACTGGCACTGGGGGCATTTTTATTGGTACTGGGGGCACTTTTACTGGCACATGGGGGCACTGGGGGCATTTTACTGGCACTGGGGGCATTTTTACTGGCACATGGGGGCACTGGGGGCATATTACTGGCACTGGGGCATTTTTACTGGTACTGGGGGCACTTTTACTGGCACATGGGGGCACTTGGGGCATTTTACTGGCACATGGGGGCACTGGGGGCATATTACTGGCACTGGGGGCATTTTTACTGGCACATGGGGGCATTTTTACTGGCACATGGGGGCACTGGGGGCATATTACTGGCACTGGGGGCATTTTTACTGGTACTGGGGGCACTTTTACTGGCACATGGGGGCACTGGGGGCATTTTTACTGGCACTGGGGGCATTCTTACTGGCACATGGGGGCACTGGGGGCATTTTTACTGGCACATGGGGGCACTGGGAGCATTTTTTACTTGCACATGGGGGCACTGGGAGCATTTTACTGGCCCTGGGGGCATTTTTACTGGCACATGGGACACGGGGGCATTTTTACTGGCACTGGGGCCATTTTTACTGGCACATGGGGGCATTGGGGACATTTCTTACTGGCACATGGGGGCAATGGGAGGCATTTCTTACTGGCACATGGGGGCAATGGGAGGCATTTCTTACTGGCACTTGGGGGCATTTTTCTGGCACATGGGGCATTTCTTACTGGCACATTGAAAGCATTATTACTTCTGGGGCACAGTGGGGACATTAGTACTGTTGGGGGCACTATTACTAACAAGTGCACTCTGGCAGAGAATTATTAGTTGGGACTTTGGGGGCACCCTGGCACAGTATCAGCGCAGTTATTTCTGGGGCACGTTATGTTCACACTATTACGGGACACTATTTGCTGGGCGCAGTTATTTTAGGACACTGTGTGCCAATAATTATTGAAGGGCACTCTCTGTGTGGTACTAGTGGCACAGTACTGGGGGTGGTAGGATGATTTGTCCAGAAGATGGGAGGATGATGGAAAAGTAGTAAACTAAGATTTTTTTCTGTCTAACTGCAGAGAGGAGAAATGGCTGAAAAATGGCGTCTGGTCTGAAAGGAGAAGATGAGGAAAGAGAAGATCTACATCCGAGGAGACGTCACTGGATGTACGAGGTATGAGGCGCTGTATTATACTGGATGTAAGAGGTATGGGGCGCTGTATTAGGCTACATTCACAGGAACATTGTGTTTTGCAGTCTGCAAATTGCGGATCCGCAAAAAAAGGATGATGTTCCGTATGGCATCCGTTTTTTTTGCAGATCCACTGTAACAATTCCTATCCTTGTCCCCAAAACGGACAAAAATAGGAATGGACATACAGATGTGGACAGCACACAGTGCTCATTTAAGTGAATGGGTCGTGTGAATGTAGCCTTACCCTGCATGTTCTGTAGTGATACACGTAATGTTAGGAGGTTAGGTTAGGGTGAGAATTTGGCATGGAAGGGGGTTTCAATTTTTGACTTGGCCGGCAGAAAAGCTAGGTGAACCAGCGCTGGAGGAAGGGGGGGGGGGGCCCAAGCTGAAACTCTTGCACCAGGGCCCATGAGCCTTTAGCTACGCCCCTGCCCCTCCTCCAAGTCTAGGCTGACCTGTAACCACTGTCCTCTCAAAGCTCATTGTCGCTCTCAAAGCTCATTGTCGCTGAAAAGTGGTTGTGTGTATCTTTTGTCACTTGGATGATCTTGAAGATCGAATCAATCATTCCAGTACAGCTTGATTGTTGGTCAAAACATGACCAACAGTGGAAGCTCAGGCCTATTGATGCAGTTGCAACACCCCCCCCCTTCTTCTGCTGCTTCTTGTGCCGACCACAGCAACATTTTTGCTACTGCCCATTCCATAGTGTACAGTAACTGTAACATTAAAATGACAGATTAATTCTAAATGTCGGTGCACTAGACCGTTATGCACATGGCGATATATTACACCTGCCTTTAATACTGAGGCACAGTAACTGTATCACTAAAATAAAGGATTAACTCTGAACGTCAGTGCACTAGAACATGATGTACAGGGCAATACACTCAACCTGCAGTCTCCCTGCACTCTCCCTGCACTCTCCCTCTCCAATATTCTGCTATTTCAGCAACACTGTCCCTACTGTATGAACATTTGCCACATTTCTCCCTATGCTCAGCTCACAGGACAATGAGGGATGAGAGTTTTATAGGGCTGTGACATCACAGGGGATGGCTATCTGCGCATTGGCTGGCTTGGCTGGCTAACGAAGTTATTGGTGATCTCTTGTTCCTGGGCTTCTTATTTTCAATTTGTAACATGGGCAGCTTCCATTTTAGGTAACCTGATTACTTACCACGAAGTGCGAGTAAATTAGGCTTTGTTGTGAATCCAGGTTTTCCTAAACTTCCGACCGAATTCCACTTCAAATGCTTCGCTTCTCTCAACACTATGGGGTTATTTACTAACAGAAATATGTCTATATTAGACTATTAGACTTTTTCCCGCTCATACCAGGTCTACGAAAGTGGACGTGGAGGTGAAAGGGCCTGTTTTAGGCGTAGAATATGGTCTAAATCTACGCAAGCAAGGGACACAGATGCAAAATCCAATGAATGAATGTACTGTTCATGAAGAACATGGATTGCACACAGACATGAATCGTCAATGTGTAAAAAAGCCCTGTTACAATCAACAAGGATCGACCTGTTGCCTCATGTTCACCTAATTACTAACTTTGGACAGTTGTTCTTCATCTGGGTTTGGTAATCATGTAGCTTGGCCTGGTTAATTAGGGTGTATTTACTGATTAATAGGCCTTTTTATAACCAGGTTTTACTCTACCCTCTCAGGTATGATGTTTGCTATGTGCATTCCCTTTCACTTTTTCACTTTTCACTTATCTTGAGATCTGTAGTTACACAATTGTATCTTGTTCTAGTCTAGTGGGTTTATTGTATATTCTGGAATCTGCAGCTCCATGGAAATTCTAGCTCTGTTTGGGATTTGTTTGTTGCTGTGCTGTTGCATTGTCTACACTGATTTGCTGACTTGAATTCAGATGGGGCCAGTTAAGTATTTCTCTGTTCACTGTAATTCATCTGTTATCTAGCTGTATGCCATACATCTGTCACCCAATCCATTGCTTGATCATCTCCTCCATTCATGAGCCTCAGAATTCAATTCCTGTCATCAATCGCTGAGTTTATTTTAGTGACTTGCTTTCTGCCAGTGGTGATACATGCTTGTATATGCCGTTTTTGTGACTGCCCCTTTGTTATGTCAGTCCTGAGTTTATCTGAGATTATCCTAAATTTAGGACAGCAGTGAGTAGTCCTATTCAGTGGTTGACTCAGTAACTATTAACTACTATTAGACCCACCTGCTGGACTCCTTAGCTCAGAATGAGCATGAGTTTAAATGAATTAATTATGTAATTTATTCCAACAGAACTATACATCAATCTTTTCATCTCCTCCTGCCCTATAACTGCTGCCTGCAGAACGGATTGAATTTTCAAAATGACAGGTTCCCTTTAACTGGACCTTAAGCTCTTAATGGAATAGCTGATTTGGGGGTTGAAGACCAATACAATTGTTTGCCCTTGGTTGGACATAACTATTTTAATTTTTCAGCAATGTGTCTGCATAACGTTTTCATTTCAGATGAGTTTTAGATTTTTTAGAAAACTTCTTAAACCCATGTAGCGTGTAATAAATTTTTTCTTGATATAATATATACCAGGATGTGTGACACAGGCGAGCAGCTATAAAAAAAAACAAAAAACACAATTTTGTGTGTGTTCGCACAAAGGGTAGACATGTGGCAATCCTTTCAGTGCAGCATGTGTACAGCCCCGGGCGTGTAAGGCATCACAGAACAGTTATTGCTGAATGCCATGTGGCCTTCAAGGACACTGGATGGATCAAACATGGCAGCTGGATTATTGCCATAAGGGAGGAGTCTCATTAGTTATTGGAGTGAACCACACAAATCACTCCACCAGCTAGACCCTAATTCATTATATCTAATACGTTCTTTTAGCGAAAAAATTAAGTCTGAATAGTTTTTGCAATTGTTTATGGTTGGAACTACGGCAGTATTACCAGACAAATCGTTCCACCAACTGGACCCAAATTCATCATTCCTAGCTACCACATTCTGTTATGGAAAATTTTATTCTGCGTCACTCTGACAGCCGTGAAAAATTTTATACAAATTCTAAGCCACTGTGCAGTGCAACAACATTTTAGCCCATGTGAATCCCTCCAGAAGGTCTGGGATCCCTCCATACTATGAACGTAATGGTATTTTGTTTTCAGCTAGTATTTGGGCTAAAATCAGATGGGCAAAACTTACTGGATGGATCAAACCAGCCAGCTGGATTATTGCCAAAAGGGAGGAGTCTTGTTGGTTATCGGAATGAACCACACAAATCACTCCACCAACAAGACCCAACTTCATTGTAGCTAATACGTTCTTTTAGTCATTGTCTGGACAGTGTTTTGCATTGGTATTTGATATAATTTGTAAGCCAAAAGCAGGAGTGGGTCCAAAACAGAGATGAGATGCAAATTCCATTACATTTTATCTCTGTTTTGGACCCACTCCTGTTTTTGACTTACAATTACTGATCCAATACTGATGGAAAACACTGACAAAATACTGACCATGTGAAAGAGGTTTTATGGATGCTCAAAATACAGGATTTTTTGTTTATGTGCTTCTGATGGATCAGAAGAACAGAAACATAAACAGTGATTTTAACACAGCCTTACTGGCAATGCTGCTGCTGCCACCCTCCTCACTCTGTCATTGGACCACTACTTGAATATTGGGGCACTGCACAGCCAAGCCCACAGCAATAAATTAGACCTTACGCTTTTTTTGACCTGTAATACTGATAACACAGTAATTCCACAGCTAACAGAAAGGATTAGTTATGAATCTTGGTGCCCTGCACAGTGATGTAGATTACAGCACAGTACCTACAGAATGGATTAACTATGAATGTGGGTGCACTAGAACGTAATGCACACGATAATACCCTCTCCCTGCACACTCCATGCAGTTTAAGCTCCAAGCCTTCACATTGAGATTGGGCCACCAAGTGGGATGCATATTATTAGGTAGAGTGGCCTGGGTATACCATATTTCATGATGAATTAATTTGTAACTAATCGAATTTCTTGAAGAACTTCGGTGAATCATCCGAATAGAATTTTTGAAAGCTTTGCTCATCTCTAATGTTTCACACACAATATTTATCTGTTTTCCAGTGTTGTTTTTTTCGCTATTTTTGTGTTTCTTTTTTTTGTTCAAAGAAGCTGCAGCCAGATGTTACCGTGACGTCTATAATTAAATACTGAAAAGCCATTAAAACAATATTAAAAACGCATGGGAATTTTTGCATGCTTTAAAGAAAAAGTCTATGTGTGTGTGCATGTCTGAAAAGAAAGTTTTACAGGGGAGCAAAGGTGATGAGCACCATGTACACAGCAATTTTTTAAAAATGCATGGTAAACTGAACTTAAAGGGGTTATGCCCTTTTTGATTTACAAAATATAGTACATGACAATTAGTGTTGAGCGAACTTGTGTTTTCAAGTTCAAGGTTCGGGTTATTCCGCTACCATGGACCATAACTTGAAAACAGAAGTTTGCTCATCCCATTCAATGCTCCAATTGCTTTGCTGGAATTATTTCAAGCCGGCTGCTCAGGGGGAGTGTCTTTTCTCAGGGTGGGGTGTCCTTACTGCTGCAGTTCTCTCCTTTTAATTGTCACAGCTTCTAACAGTAGATATGACTAGTGACGTTTGAAGGTTGGAACCCTCGTTTTAATGGTCTACGGAGATACGTCTCCATACAGCATTAAAATGTATAGGCAAATTCGCTATTACTGAAAACACGCAGGACTTCGGTGAATAATTTGGGGATTTTATTTTTCAACTTGAAAACCATTTTAGAACTTGGTTCCAAAGTTGGCTTCATTACTGAGCTACCAATCAGAACCAAAGCGGACTTCGGATACCTGTTTTAATATGTTTTTCAAATTCTCATGAGACTTCGGTGATAACTCATTTTGTCTTGCCGGAGCACCATACATTTTAATACCTTACAGAGACGGATCTCCGTACAGTATTAAAGCAGAGTTTTGAGTGAAGCGACTTTGGATCTAGGGTCCGAAGTTCCCTTCATTCATCCCTAGTGAACACTCAAGTAAGCCGGCATACACGTTACTATACCAATTAAAGTCCAGCTGGCACCTATTAAAATGAAGTTGAAAGAATGTCTCACAATGGGGGAATTTTTGTAACAGAAAGTAAACATTTCTATTAGAAAAAAAGGTATAAAGTGGCCCATTTTGAGCCATAGCAACACTCCTCTGTCTTCTCTTTACATAACAGTAGATACTTGCTCAACACTGACTGTGCTATGTAACCAGAAGACAGAGGGACATTACTAAAGCTCAAAAGGCACTTTATACCTATTTTTCTAATAGAAATGTATGATTTCAGTAATTAAAGTATGTTACAAAAATGGTTAGTATCACTGACCCTATACATTGAAAAAATAAAAATAGAACAGCGATTATACTGTACTTTAATGGTGGTACAACCCCTTTAAGTCAGTTATTTCCAGGACATCTAAAATATATGCTACACTATGTTACATATATCTAGTTACCTTAGCCCCCCCAAAAAAATGTAGATGTACAGTGTATGTGTAAATGATGATAGCTGCCCTTTTATTAACTATATTCTAATAATTTTAGACTTCTATAACTACAGTCTTTTAAGGACTTTACTAGAAGTATCCAATGTGGGCATGAGTCTATAGGCTACATGTATAAGGTGTATTTTTAATGGATCCTCCAGTAATTAGCCTATTGTAAGGGCTCACAATGCTGAAACTGGCACTCCATGAATATCTGATTGGTAAGGACTCTGACTCTCCAGTTAATATGGCTTGTATGTTATCTGGATATTTCCATTGTGAGGTTTCTTTGTTGTCTTCAAAATGTGTTTAATCTTGTAAAACAACCATAAAATGTTAGAGAAAAGAAAATGATGGAAACATGCTTGAGAGCTAAATACATCTTTCTTTCATAGTCAAAATGCATAATTCAGCAGGGGGTGCCTATGTGGAGGTTACACCACCTGGGTTAAAGAACATGATCATGATCAACCTTATTAAACTAGGCATGTTGTCTGGTAGGGTTGATCATGGAGACTAACATGAGCCTTTTTCTCTGCAATTCCTGAAATTTTGTGCATGGACTGGTACATTGAAGATCTCAAAGCAGTTGTCCCCACTGTGACTCTACACTGCCACCAGCACATGTGTAAGATTTTAGAACCAATCACTGTATTCTTTAATGTGTCCCCAGAAAATCCCCTTTAAGTTATGTCTTTGTCAATAACCATTTCTCTATTCTAAGCAAAAGTTAGAGCACCTTGAAAAGTGCCAATTATGGCTACCCAGTTCATGCCCTGAAGCCAAGAGGGCCCTATCATGTGACCAGATTTTACTAGTGCAGATTCCACCCCTGTACCCAGGGGCATAACTACCATAGCAGCAGATCATGCGACTGCTATGAGGCCCAGGGCAAGAGGGGGCCGAGTTGGAATCATCCCCTCTTCTACTGGTGGTGAAAACTTGGTCAGAACTCTATCCTCTAAAGGAAAACCTTTTAGCAAATGAGGCAGTGGAAAAATGGGCCCAAGGGTCATAGAAAATGGTTTAGGCAGAAACCCTTCTGTCCTTTGTGGGGGGCCTGGTTTGATTCTTGCTATGGGGCCCTTACTTCTCTATGTACGCCACTGCCTGTAACCACCTATAATAATCCTTTTACATTTAAAGACTCTTATAGTTGCTGAAATCCATATCAAGAGTTAATATAAATCCAGCCAGTGGCCATAAATTAAGACAGACTGCCAAGTCTCAAACAATGCAGAACTGAAACAATAACTCCGTTATGCCAGACTGGATTCCAAATAATTTTCCCTTAATTGTTAATCTTATCAATAACATATGAAGTATATTGAGCAGTAAAAACAAACAAAAAAATATGGTTTAAAATATCAATTCATATTAAAAGGGTCCTATACCTTGGTATAAAGGGGCACCAGTAATACAACAAATGCATTGCCTGATTTATTCATTTGTGCGCTTTAAGACTGTTTTTTCTGGGGCTTTTGCATTTCTTGATGCTTGTTTTGCAGATGTTTCTTGTAGTCTTTTTAGACAAAATATGCCAGTTCCAAATGTTGCATAAAAGAGTATAAAATATATTAAACACAGGACAATTGCAGTGAGCCCCTGAGGACCCGGTGCAGAGGATGGGAGTGGTAGTGACCCTGAGGAATTTATGTGTCATGTTGTACTCCCTCAGGCCGTTGATCCCTGGAGTTTAGTGTAGTGAAATAGTGGTAGAAGTATAAAAGTCTCTCTTTACTTTGTGCAAAATATAACTTGTGGTACATCCTGCAGTATAAAGTATAAAGTACGATTTCGGTCACCAGATTATATGGTATGGTGGCTGGATATGTGGCAATTAGATGGCACTTGCAGGTACCTATGGACAGAGGTGACCACTGTGTAATACAGGCTCAGATTTTAGTCTGGCCTGGATGATGCTTAGGTGATGGGTGTCCGTTCTGTATTCCCTTGCCTACAGCAGGGTTTGTAAAACTGCAGGTACTGGTCTCCCAAGGTACAACAAAAAATAACAATAACAAAACAATTGCAGATATCCCTGGGTCTGGGGTACTGCACAATAAGGTTTGTTTATAGTGGAGTTTTTTAATCCTTGAGGTGTGTTTTTTATTGTATTTTTTTTTTGGGGGGGGGGGGCAGTGGTGCTTTTTTTTTGCATGATTGTCTGATTTTTTTCAGTTTTCGCCTGATCTTTTTTTCCCCATAGATCTCCATTGTAATTTATTTAGTTATTTATTTATTTATTTATTTATTTGCAGCTTCAAAATACACACATTATTTTGGATTTTAAATAGCATTTTTGCAAGGAAGTAACATTACACAGGTGCACGTACTTTCCTCTAAAAACGCGTGCAAAAAGCACACTCTGTTTGGACAGTGAAAAAAAACTGAACATACCTCAAAACAAAAAAGCTAATCAAATCAGACAGGACCAAAATGCCGGCAAATGGCCATATATTCCAGCAACGTATGGTTAGAAATGGTTGGCAGGAACAGGGCTAACCACCCTGTTCCTTCCCTCTTGGTAGGGGGGGACTGGTCTTGTTTCCTACCAGAGACTGTTATATGTTTACTTCTTGTCTCATTCTTCAGAACTACATTTCTACTGCACCTATCCCCAGGGAGCAACGGCCTGAGGGAGTACACTGTGACACAACACTTCATCAGGGCCATTACCACTCCCATCCTCTACACCAGCTCCTGAGGGGTTCACAGGAGAAGTAGCCCTTAAGGCTTGGTCCTTTTCGCAGCTAGGATTGTTGTGGATAAATTGGTTAGTTACATGCCTACAGGCAATACATTGATATGGGGGTATGTTGAAAGGGTTACAAGTTGAGATGTTTGTGAACTTGAGGAGCCTTGGCATTTATGCTTGGTGAAATTTCATGAACCAACTGGAACCATATGAAGATATTAACCCTTTCATGACCAGAAATTCACAGGAAAAAAATGCACTATAACAATAGATGCAAACAACATATGGACTAAGCCCTCACTCTATAGATAAAATCTGAGACTCTTAGCCAATACACTTTGATCAAAATACATCTGTGCCCACCTACCCAGAGCCACAGTGGTCTCAGTTCAGGCAGGTCCTACGCTAAACCTTCCTATGCGGTTGTGCATCTATGTTTAGGTGCGCAGACCCTGTACATATAGTGTGCTGCTCCTAGTTACCTCTGTGTGCGTCAGCAACCAATGAGAGGAGGAGCACACAAACCTATATGTACCACCTTAATCACGGTCGCCTCTTAGATAGGTTGGGCAAAAGTGCACATGAATGCTACTCCCCGGATAATAGGAGCCCATTCACACCTGAAGGTGCCACTCCTTCAAGACATATCAAAAAAATATTTACGGAAAACAGATACAAACATCCTGCAGGTTATCTGTTTTCCGTAAATACTTTCATGACCAGGCCAAAAAAAGGTCTGAATGTCCAAGCAATTTTTCGTGCGTGGTTTAGTGACCCTAAATTTTTTATTTGTTTAACTACAATAATTGTAGCAATGTTTTTTACATGACAATTAGGACTTTTTATTAGCATGTTTTTTAGAGATTTTTTTCCCCTCTTTTTAGGTTTAATTTGAGGATAACTGTTAACTCTTAATAAAAAGTAACTTTTTTAATTATAGCACTTTATTTCTTAAATATTAAAACTGACACAAAAATTAATTATTGCAATGGGTTCCCTATCTTGTGATGATCGTCTTGATATATAATATTTATAGGTTTGAGTGAACGGGATGACTATGGTGATGGTTTCCATTAGACGGCACCTTATTTTTTTACGTCTTTTTATTTGTATTTTTTATTAATTTTTTTACTTATATTTTAATTTATTTTGGCAAACAATATGTCCCCAAAGAGGTCATTAAAATACCTCTGGAGGACACTGACTTTTTCTTTTTTTTACTTGCACTGTTTCCACTGTAACTGGGGCAAACAGCCTATAATACTGTTATAGGGGAAAACAGCGTCATGTGGGGGCATTACACACAGGCAGAGCTTTAGACCCTGCAGCTCTGCTCCTAGCCCAAGACACCCGGCAGTCACGTGATCACCAGGATGGACTAAAAGAGGAGATAGCTCAGCCGCTTCCCGCTTTCCCTCTATGCACTCATGTACTGCTCTCCTCCCGGCACAGGAAAAGTGAAGAGCGGTAATAAACCGCTCTTGTCTTCTCCTCAGGATCCCCACTGTGTCTGACAGCCAGGACCTGACCTGCTCCTGCTCCGGGAGCTTTATTCTCAGTGCTGATCATTGCTGCGATTAAAACGCTGCCTGAACATTTATATATGTGCTATCTGAACTAGGCATGTGCAGATAGGACGGATATAGTCAGTGGACAGTCGGGACGGTGTTAAGAAACATGTAGTTAAAGGATTAACTGCGACTACCATTACCCCTACACAGATGCAACTACTACTACTACCCTAACACAGCCGCACAGTCATGTACTACCACACATGCTACTGCTGACACTACTATTGCTGCAGGTTATTTACTCTGTATAGTTACTCTTTCCACATCCACACCGAACTACTGCTGCTCCCAATTAAAAGGGAGAATTGTTTCAGGCTTGTTCAACTTTAGAACAATCCACTGTTTCTTCAGACAGTTAACATTTGTGTGTATAAATTTGAGCAATCATTCTGTCCATGTTCGTGCATAATTTCTTGACATGTGCGGATCAAGCCACTGATTCTTATGACATGATGTGTGTGTTTGTAATGCATATTTTTTATATGTTTGATCCAACAAGCCATTGTTTTTCCCATAACACAGTGTACCCCAGATAAGGGATATTTTTTGTAAGCTGTCTAATATTAAAAAGCATACCATGGGATGGCACAGTGTGTTTTTGTTAGCACCGCCACCCATGCGTTTACCCAGAGCTATATATGTCAGTGTCACTCTGACATTATGTGCGATTGCTGTCATTAAACCTAAATGGAGGGGAGAAAAATAAAAATTAATTGTCCTATGAGACCTTAGCGTCATATACCAGTTTCACAGCTATTAGAGCTTTTGATTCATGTAGAATTGATTAGGCCATAAATCAAATTTTTTGAAAAATTCTAACTATCGGAAACAAAATTATTTTCAAGAAGTTCTCTCATCTCTGCTCCATCCCGTTTACAATGACCTCTTCCCTGGCACCACAACAAGACAGCAGGAGAACCAGTCTAAGGCCCTTCTTTACTTCTTCATTATAAGGGAAGTGGAATGAATATGTGCTGGACTTAAAATGGCAAGGAGGCATGAATGAACACCATTAATATTTCATTGGTACCATTCTTCTAAAATATAAGTTTATATTATTTTACGCATTTTGGCAAAAAAAAGAAAATCACAAAACTGGAGGTTCATTTTCATACTAGTGATATTTGTGGAAAGCTTGCAGTTGAGTTAACTAGGGGTAATTCATGTTCCATAAGGGTGAACACTACAGCTACTCCGGTGCTCCCATAGAGAATGAATGGAGTGGAAGGTCACATGCTTGACCTGCTTTTCCATCAGAACAGGGAAATGGGATCCCAATTCTCAGGAATGGCAGGAGTCCTAGTGGTTGGACCCCCAGCAATAAGCACCCATAAGGGTGGACACTACAGCTACTCCGGTGCTCCCATAGAGAATGAATGGAGTGGAAGGTCACATGCTTGACCTGCTTTTCCATCAGAACAGGGAAATGGGATCCCAATTCTCAGGAATTGCAGGAGTCCTAGTAGTTGGACCCCCAGCAATAAGCTAGCTATCTCTTATCCTGTAGATAGAGGATAATTCATGATTTTGGCACAACCTTAAAGGGGTTCTCCGGGCAACACCTATTTTTTATGGCCAAAGCTAACCTGTGGAGGAAAGATTACTGGTATCATACTTACCATCCACAGCACAACCATTTTGGAGATCTTCCTCCCGGTCACGTGGTCCCTCCAGATGGCTTTTCTGATCTTCCGGGCAAAGTCAGTCTTCTTGTCTTCTCTTCCTTTCTCCAGCAGGAAATGGATCGTCACCAGTGACATCACCGCCTCCTGCTGGAGAAAGCGCCGGCCAGCAGCCTTCACAGCGCACTAGGCTGAACGCTAGTGTGCATGTGCGGGACGGCCGTCAGTCTCTGCATAGTACACGCTTCTATGTGAAGCCTGTACTGACTCCTGCACAGCGCAATGCAAGCGCTGTACAGGATTGACAGCATAGCGATCAGCCACAGAGGCCGATCGCTATGCTGTGCATGTCAATGAGGGCACTTTGGATGGAAAACAGGGGGCACTGACAGTCACAAAAGGGGCACTGGATGGCACAAAGAGGACACTGGATGCCACACAAGGGGGCACTGGATGCCACACAAGGGGGCACTGGATGGCACACAAGGGGGTACTGGATGTCAAACAATGGGGCACTGGATGGCACACAAAGGGGCACTGGATGGCAAACAAGGGGTCACTGGACGGCACAAAGGGGTCACTAGATGGCAAAAAGGGGCACTGGATGGCAAACATGGGGCACAAAGGGGCACTGGATGGCACAAGGGGGGACTGGATGGCACAAGGGGCACTGGATGATACAACGGGGGACTGGATGGCAAAAAGGGGAACTGGACGGCACAAGGGGGCACTGGATGGCACAAGGGGGCACTGGATGGCACAAGGGGGTACTGGATGCCACAAGGGGCAATGTATGGCACAATGGGGGAACTGGATGGCACAATAGGGTGACTTGATGGCAAAAGGGGCAATGGATGGTACAAAGGGGCACTGGATGTCCCTGTTATGGGGGTGTCGTGGATGTCACTGTTGTGGAGGCACCGTGAATGTCACTGTTATGGGGGCACAGTGGATGTCACAGTTATGGGGGCACTGTGGATGTCACGGTTATGGGGGCACTGTGGATGTCACTGTTATGGAGGCGCTGTGGATGTCACGGTTATGGAGGCTCTGTGGATGTCACGATTATGGAGGCGCTGTGGATGTCACGGTTACGGGGGCACTGTGGATGTCACTGTTATGGAGGCACTGTGGATGTCACTGTTATGGGGGCACTGTGGATGTCACGGTTATGAGGGCACTGTGGATGTCACGATTATGGAGGCACTGTGGATGTCACGGTTAAGGGGGCACTGTGGATGTCACTGTTAAGGGGGCACTGTGGATGTCACGGTTATGGGGGCACTGTGGATGTCACGGTTATGGAGGCGCAGTGGATGTAACTGTTATGGGGGTACTGTGGATGTCACGGTTATGAAGGCGCTGTGGATGTTACTGCTATGGAGGCACAGTGGATGTCACTGTTATGGAGGCGCTGTGGATGTTACTGCTATGGAGACGCTGTTGATGGCACTGTTATGGAGGCGCTGTGGATGGCACTGTTATGAAGGCGCTGTGGATGGCACTGTTATGGAGGCACTGTGGAGATCACTGTTATGGACGCTCAGTATGAGTGATAGGGCTCATGCACAGAACCGTATCTGTCTTGCGGCCTGCAAGTTGCGGATCCACTAAATAAGGATACTGTCCGTGTGTGATTCACATATTTTTTCAGTCCAACTGAGTTCTATGGGTTTTAGATCTGCATTATAAGAACCAGAATAGGACATTTTCTATCTTTTGCAGAACTGACATACGAAGGATATGGAAAGCACATGGACGTCATTAATGTGTTTCCCACATCCATATGTCAGTTCCAGTAAAGACAGAACATGTCCTATTCTGGTCCTCAAATTCATAGAACTCAATGGGACTGCAAAAAATGTGGCTCACAAAATGGATACGGTTGTGTGCATGAGGGTTTAGATACACAGCTCTGCAGGCTATGTCATAGAAGATGGGATTAGATACACAGCTTAGCAGGCTGTATCACATAGGATAGGATAAGATACAGATGTGATTGGATACGCTTGCTGATTAATGCTGTTTATTACACTCTGGAGATGGTGAGGGAAGAGCCTGTGGATTGTGAGGAGTACTCATGTCTGGGTGTAGAAAGACGGACACAGGAGTTGTAGTGGGTGCAGCTGCTGCAGAGAGAGCAGTGTGGGGGGGCGTGTCCAGCCTGTGACTCATCACTAATCAGTGCAGCCAGGCTTGTGTATCAATAAAGTTATGTATTCAACAAAACAGGAAGGGGAGAAAGTAAACAGATCTGCCAGGATAATGTGATGTCTTCCAGAGGAGAAGGAAAGCTAAGACATGAAAAACAGATATTGGGGACATATGTACGCATGGTGAGGGGTGTTAGGAGCACAGAAAAAGAATTAAGATTTTGGGACCGGACAACCTCTTTAACAGGGATTGTCCAAGTTATTTTTTTGTTCTTTGTAAGTTTCTCACTAACCAAATTTAAGGGGTTTATAATTCACTTCCCTCCTTACCCTGCAAACACAGAGCTGACAGACTGGAAGAGTTCTGCAGGGCATTGCATACAACAAGAGGTATGGGGAAATCATGTGTGTATCAGCAATGCCATTGTATTGTACAGCTGGGACTTGTAGTCCTACACATACAACATTATACCAGCAGTAATTTTAGCAGGGCAGTAATTTTATTCACTACATTTGCAGAGCAGGGGAATGGGAATGACCAACTTTGTTGACACCCAGAAATATTCGAGAGGAAAATCTCAGAGGTTGTTGTTACTGCAGGTAAACAAAAGCCCAGAAGAGAACCAGGGAAATGAGGAAATATATGGTTTTTTCTGCCTAAAACTTGCTTAGCTTATGTATATATTGCTGACAATCAGATTTACAGTGCTATATATATAATTTTTTTTTACATAACTGGGACAACTCCTTTAAGCAGCTGGTGGCTCTTAATAAATTAAGCACATCTCACACTGGCGCACAGGAGATAAAGAGTGTTGTAGAAAATCTTCCCATAAGGGCTCTTTGACACTTTTTAGGATTGACTGACCCTTACGAGATCATTAGAAGAAAATAACCGAGCAAAACTTTCCTATTGTTTCACTATTTGAGACAAGAAATTGTTGTTCATTGAAAGGTGTCTATTTTCTGACACCGGGCCCCATCCTGTTGTATAAAAAGCACTGTTTGATTTGCCACCGAAAAAAACCATCAAACTTGTTTCCACTGAAGTTCAGCAACAGAGCTCAACAACCCTCATTAATTCCATTCTTTGCTCTGGATTGAAATTCTTCTACAAAAAGCTACAAGAGGAGAAAATAAAAAAAAAAAAAGCCTGGTATTGACTGAATGTAGTTTTGAGTACATTTACAAAGTATTTTCTTACAGAAGGGTTGGCTTTGAGACCTGATAAGATGTTGCCTGCTGAGCGTCTGAACACAGCACCTTGGAGGCTACGGAGAAAAAGACTGTTCCTGCAAGTTTCTGTTTGCTTTTATTTCATTGTAACTTCCAGCTGCCTATTTACAAAGATCATTAAACTCCCTACTGTCCGCCTGTTACTCATCGTGCTGCATGTTAACTCGTTATTTCTGCTGCATGGCGCCAATATATATTTGCAAAGCTGCATGAGATTTGCATAATTTGTAGACAGATAAAGTAGAAAGTAAAAATACTTCTTCTATTCCAATAAATTACTCATTCCCAAAATGTTCTTTTTTTAATTAAAACAGTATGTTCTTGTTACCTTAGATCAGGGATGCTCAACCTGCGGCCCTCCAGCTGTTGTAAAAGTACAACTCCCACCATGCCCTGCTGTAGGCTGTCCAGGCATGCTGGGAGGGCCACAGGTTGGGCATCCCTACCTTATATTGTCTTAGGCTACTTCCACACTAGCGTTAGTACGGATCCGGCGGGTGAAGGGACCCGCCGGATCAGTACTGAGTAATACAACCTTGTGGATCCGTAATTCCGGATCCGGTTGTATTAGCGTTTAAACGGATCCGGAATAACCTCTATTGAAAGTCAATGGAGGACGGATCCGTTTACAAGTGTGTCCACACCAAACGGATCTGTCCCCATTGACTTGCATTGGGGGTCATTCCGGATCCGTTTAGGTGCGGATAAGTAGTACGGAGAGCAAACCGCAACATGTTGCGGTTTGCTCTCCGGTCTGAAGACTTAACGGAATGCTTTCAGGAGCCTCCGTTGTCTTCAATTCAGTTTTGTCCCCATTGACAATGAATGGGGACAAAACTGAAGCGTTTTATTCCGGTATTGAGCCCCTATGACGGAACTCAATAACGGAATTTTAAAACGCTAGTGTGAAAGTAGCCTTATTTCAGTTGTTGTATGAGCAAGTCATGGCATAAGTCAAAGGTATTATACACAACTTTTTGTGCTTACCACAAGTGTGAGTAACATGCAGCAACTGTGGTGAAAATGCCAACCACTCCAGGCCTCCTCGATGTTTAAAGAAGACAAGTCCATCAAACATGAGTTGGGACAACTTTAATATGCCACCATTTTGTTACTTTGAGTAACTGGATCTCTCTCCTGTGGCAAGGAGGTACTTAAAGGGGTATTCCCATCTCACAAATGTAGTCTGTATAGTTAGATATAGCCATACCAATTATATTACTAATAGAATGTATTTATATAAAATGTACTTAGAAGATTTTCCTATTTGTATATCCATTGTCCCACACACATCAGTCAGGCCGTTGCCCCTGGTTACGACCACCGCAGCCGTGTAGTAGTGATGGTCAGCTTGCTCCTTTTCAAACCCGCTCTGAGGTAACTGCTGTATTGTGAACGCACATTGCATGATCATGCGGAGACACATCTTAGGGTACTTTCACATCTGTGTTTTGGACGCTACCAGTCCAACCCAATGGTCAGGATCCGTCCAAAAAGCAGACTTTATAAATGGATCCTGCTTCATAGAGATGAATTGATCTCGGAACAGGATCTGTTTCTCTGTGTTTTGGAAACTCAGACAAAAATGCTACAACCCTAAGATGTGTCTGCGCATGCTCATGTAATGTGCGTTCACAATACAGCAGTTACCTCAGAGCGGGTTTGAACAAGAGCAAGACGGCCACCACTACTACATGGCCGCGGTGGTCGTAACTAGGGGCAACGGCCTGACTGATGTGTGTGGGACAATGTCTATACAAATAGGAAAATCTTCTAAACGGTACATTTTATATAAATACATCCTATTAGTAATAATATTGGTATGGCTATATCTAACTATGCAAACTACATTTGTTAGATGGGAATACCCCTTTAAGGTTTATGCAGTTATTATGGGGTCCCTGGAGACATCAGGAGAAATCAGGAATCAGCCCTGGTTGATCTCAAGGGTGTAGATATAGTGGGTGCAGAGATTGAGGATGCTTCCAGCCCTTTGCTCCATGTGAGGAGACCAATGCTTCAAATGGTATCTGAATGTTGCGGGAGCCCTGCTACAGAATTTGAACTAGGGCCTAGGAGGTTCAAGTTACACTATTAGATGTCCTATCCTTTTACTCCTGGGTTGTGAAAACATTCCTGTTGAGAAGAACTTGACTGCTGGAAAGTGAAGGCATGGAGAATTAGCCCAAATGTCTTGGTAATGGTGTGGAAAAGGAAATAAAGACCAGGACCTTCTGTCCTGGAAGACAATACTGCACCACAACCGGTGACCCATTTTACAATGAGGCCCTTCTCTGCTATTTATGTCACTCATTCTTAGGCTACTTTCACACTAGCGGCAGGCCTGATCCGGCAGGTGAAGGGTGCTGCCGGATCAGGCCTGCCGCAGTGACATGTGTGGAGCCGGAACCGCGCTCCGGCCCCACACATGTCACACAGTACATACATACACATAAACATAAACATACACACACATATACACAGACAAACACACATACATACTTACATGCTCCCGGCAGGTCTTCAGAGCGTCGGAGGGACAGGACGGCTCACACAGGTGACGATTCCCCACAGCGCCCTCTGCTGGGCGCCTGGTGGAATCGTCACCTGTGCGCGCCGTCCTGTCCCTTCGACGCTCTGAAGACCTGCCGGGGTGCATGTAAGTATGTATGTGTATTTGTATGTGTATATGTCTGTGTATGTTTATGTTTTGTGTATGTCTTGTATGTGTGTATGTGTAGCCGGATCCGTCATGAACTCCATTGAAAGTCAATGGAGGGCGGATCCGTTCACCATTGTGGTCACACCAGACAGATCCGTCCCCATTGACTTGCATTGGGGGTCATTCCGGATCCGTCTTGGTGCGGATGCCTGGACCGGAGCAACCGCAGCATGCTGCGGTTTGCTCTCCGGCCTGAAGACGGAACGGAATGCTTTCAGGAGCATTCCGTTGTCTTCAGTTCAGTTTTGTCCCCATTGACAATGAATGGGGACAAAACTGAAGCGTTTTATTCCGGCATTGAGCTCCTATGACGGAACTCAATACCGGAATTTTAAAACGCTAGTGTGAAAGTAGCCTTATAGTTGTACTACCCCAATGATGCTAACCAACAGCTCCGCTACTTTCTTCCATCACGTTATACGCTGATTGTTTCCAGAGGTAACGACCACCCTGCAATCCAGCTGTGATGGCCATGCTTGCACTCTATTGGAAAAAGTGCTGGCCTATGTACATCCCGTGGCCCTAGCCACCATAGAGGGTGTGCATTTTCCTATAGTGTGCAAGCTTGGCCATCACTGCTGGAATGCAGAGTGCCTTGTATTAACTTTGTTTACATGATAAATGCCATTTGCTGAAGTGAGACAACCTGTTTAGCAATATTTCTGTTCAGGGGTGGACTGGAAACTTAAAGTGGCCCTGGAAAAAAAAATTGCCCCATTTTTTAGGCAGGTCCAAATTAACAGAAGACGGGGCAACACAAGTAGGTGGGGTCAACAATACCATAGTGCAAGATACCATACCAGTAGAACCAAAAAGCACAGTGTAGCACAATATACTGGCCCAAAAGCTGGCCCTCTGTGGTGGCCATCAATAGCTACCATCTTTTGTCCTCCTCCTCCAGTTGTCTGTGGAGCAGGGGGGCTTAGGAGGTGAGGCGAGGGCCACAGCAGTTGAATTCAGGAGGGGTTGCTGGGGTACATGATTCCCTGAATCTCACAGCGTTAATTACTGTTGAGAGCTCATTATGACCCGGTCAGTGGCAGACAGGAGGACTTGGGTGGCCCCCTGGGGCATCAGCTCACTGGGAAATCTCCCCGTAGGGTCTATGGCCAATCTGTCCCTGTTTCTGTTCTACTGCTGAAAGGGCAAAGGGGGGAGGTTCTTGCTACAGCCAATTGTTTTACAGCCTCACTTAGGACTTAGAGGAGAAGAAGGGGAAACGTATAGGAGTATGGCAGCCCTGAGCTTAAAAACCACCATTGTCCCTGCCTACTTGCACAGTCCGTCCTAACCGACGATGTACAACTGGACAGAAGTCCCTAGCTTACGTATGTGCTGGGGCTTACAGGGAGGGGAACAATGGGAGAAAACAATAGACAAAGATAGAATACACGGACAAGAGAATATTACCAAGCCAAGGTCAAAGCTAGGAGGTCACGTCAATACCAAAGGACAACACTGGAGCGAGGTCAAATACAAGCCAAGGTCGGAAAGCTAAGAGATCACGTAGTACAAGAGATGACACAGAAACGAGGTCAAGTACAAGCCGAGGTCAAACAGAGAAGTTGCAGTAAATCAAACGCTGGCGAAGGTAGTAAAAGACCAATCACAAATAGGCCCACAGGTAGGACACATGACGTGGTCAGCGTCACGTGACTTTAATCAGAGGATTCAATACAGCTGAGCGCTGGCTATCCCTGCCAGCGCTCAAATGCCCCACCTGCTCGTTGCCTAGGGGACGGAGGATGCTGGCCACGCAAGGAAGTGCGCACCGCTGGGTCTTCCCTGCCCCCTAATTACCATGGACACTAGGACGCAGATCGCATCCTCGCTCCATTACATTACTGGGAGACCATCTGCGCTCTCCCTCCCTGCAGCACTACAGAACGCTCCCTGTTACAGAAACATGGTAGAACGCCTTGGACACAGAAATTTATTTATATATTTCTAATTTTTAATTGCAGCATTAAGGAGAATGTATTGCTGGGATGTTCTTTGTGCCTTTTTATGTTTCTTACTCTTTAATGTTAGTCCTATCCCCCATTTCCTGAACCCTGGCTGCCAAAGGATAAAAATCTGTTCTGTCATGTCATGGTCACACAGTTACCTGACATTTGTCTGTGCACTTCTGTGTCCATTACATGGCCAAGACAGAGTCTCATCTCCTGGAAGCAAACAGTGAAGGGTCCCATTGAATGACTACACGCAGAGATACTGAAAGTTGTAAGGAACTGATACGGTTGGGTAAAAATTATATCATTGCATCACTTTTCAAAGATGAACCTTTATTTACTGTAACCATAATACATTTTTAATTGGTTGCTATAGACAATTGTAGGTTGTAGGCTTGCAACACTGTTTAGAAATGTCTCATTATGCCACTGATCAGTTTTCCTTGGGGGCCCATTGTCCCTGCCCTGGCCAATGCCATCCCTTTCAAATAAGCTCCAGTCTAAAACAAGGCACTTGTAGTTACTTAACATTCAGACAGCTTTGTCTATTGCCCTACACGCTTCCTGCATAGCAATATCAATTTAATATTTAGTATTTAATATGCACATAAATACAGCTAAACTCTCAGCCTCTCTTGTAATATTATTGAATTGTGCTCTTTGTTACCCAGCAGCATACATCATATTGTTTCTTTTTTTTTTTTTTTTTTTAACAATAAATCGACCTTAATGCTGGCGGGATAATTGCCTGGATTCAGCAGACTTCTTAATATAAAATGTAGCCAACAGAAAACATCTCAATGATGTGTTTTATATATTTTTCCTATAAATTTACTATTGATCCCTTCATTACAGATAGCGTTGATTCCCATTTGCCATGGCTAAAATTCAATTTTCACTCTCTGAATAGGTCATAAACTTTCATAAAGTTCTACTTTGGCACATATCCTCTAAACATATAAATCTGCTCTAAATTTTGTTAATAACATGTGAAGAAACTGGAATCAATATTTTAATGATTTTCTAAATCCTACCTAATGAGCTCCAAGCGATGCTAAACAGTAGTTATTTCCCTCTAGAACAATGAAGGTTACAGGATATACGTCCATCACATTTTACAGTAATCCATGCATGCCCCTCAAAAACACCCAGCGTTCTAACAAAGGCATAAAGGCTCCGCAGTGCCTTAATGGGCAAAACACAAGGCTCGCAAACAAATGCTATATAGAGATGAGCAAAGTGGAATTCGATCTGAAATTTCAGGATAAATTCGATTTGCCGCAAAACCGCATTTCCTCATGCTTCGTGGTAGCGAATCGATTTAACCTGAAATAGTGTAAAAAAAAAAAAAAATGATACCTCCTCCATTTGCTTGTAACGGGCTGGCCACCTCCATCTTGATTGAAGATCTCTGCTGAAATCCCTTGTGTGGTGGCGTATGATATAACCACGCCAGCGGGCGTGATGATGTCATACTGGGCCACGCAAGATCTTCGAGGCAAAATGGCGGCAACCGGCCCATCGTGAGCAAATGGAGGTAATAAGTATGAGTTCATTTTTTTTAATGTAAATTTTACGTTGTTTCTATTACTCTCAGATGCCGCCATCATGTATGAACGCGGCATCTGAGGTGTACAATGCTGGAGGGCGGTGCTATTGCAGCTCTCTGTCATTGCATCCACTACCTACAAAAAAATGCACTTTTTAGTTTGTTATGAAGTGAATCTTTTGGTAAAATCGAATTTTCCAAAACTTTGCTCATCTCTAGCTATATAGACAGTGAAACACGACTGCCACAGAAAACCTAACCCCCATGAATTGACTCCATGTGCATAAAGTAGGGAACCCATTGGGTGCTCTAGGTTTAACTGTAGTTCCTGAAAAACAAAGGTAGAAAATACAGGAAATTTTGCAATTTTCTAGTGGTTTTATCTTTTTTTTGTTAGTATGGTATGTTTTGTGGATTTTTTGAATTTGTAGACTAGGGCTACATGGAAAGTTTTTGTAGAGTGACTATCCACTTTTCACTATTGACTACAGCTGCAAATCCTAAGAATACTTTCAGCTTTAGTTGGATAAAACATTTAAAAGTCAGTAGGGATGAGCAAATCGACTTTGGATGAAACATCCAAAGTCGATTCGCATAAAACTTTGTTTCAATATTGTACGGAACGAGCGCTCTGTACAGTATTAGAATGTATTGGCTCCTATGAGACAAAATTATTACTTTGTGAAGTCTCGCGAGACTTTGGGTAATAACTTCATAAATTGATTTGTACTGTAAAAAAAACCATTTACCGAACTCCTCCCTAAAAGTCAGGCTACAAACATCTCGACGCAGTCCCAGCGAATTATTCAAAATTTCAATTCGGGTCTAAATTTTACACATGCATGGGATTTCGTGCGAGATATTCAAGCACGATGGCAGCAGCCGGCTCATCGTGAGCAAATTGATGAGGTAACTATGAGTTTTGTTTGTTTTTACACTATTTCAGGTAAAATTGATTTGCTACCATGAAGCACAAGGAAATTCAGCTTTGTAGCAAATCGAATTTATCCTGAAATTTTGGATCGAAGTCCATTTTGTGGACTTTGATTTGCTCAACCCTAGTCCCAGGCTTTGGGTCCATCCATATGGTATAAAAAAAAAAATCCGTAGTAAAGCCAATACAACTAAAGTTTGTATGGAGCTATAATAAAGCCATGGTCCCAGGACTTTGTCCCATCTTGGCCTTTCATGACTAGGATGGGAGTAGCAGCAGTAAGCTCGGGCCAGGGGAGGTGAAGTTATGGTCACAACTGAATTACAGAGAGAGGATGACTTGCTGAGCTACGCTATTTGAGATTACTGCGGTTATTTCCAAGATGTGACAACCCCTTTAAGTCAGACCTTTAATTCTACTGAAATAATAACATGCCACAATATAGTGAGAATATCCCTTAGGCACAACTTAATTTATGTGTCTAATATGGCATTTTAAAAAATTCTGGAAAAATATAGCATCTGGAAGTTAGTATTAATGAATAGAAAATGTTGATCCTCTATGTGCAGACAGTATTTAATATTGTATAGGTTTTTTTTATTTTAGAGCACAGTGTTTTGTTTTTTTATTCGTAGGAATTGTGTTTTTTTCATCTATGGTAGATCCTGAACTATATACTGTACATATACCATTATAAATACCAACAAGGGGATGGGGAGATTGTAATAGCACTTGGGCCAACAGTAATGCTTGATGGCACCTAAAGGGCTCTTTTCCACACAAGAACAGAAGTGCCAACACTTCTACTTCCGACAAGGGTAGAAAGGTGTTTTTTTTTGTGTGCTTCCAATTTTCATCCCTTATAGAGGAGAGGAACATTACATACTGATTTTTCCATCCCTTGTTATTGGTTGTGGTTATAGATGAGCAAATTTTCTCAAAATTAGTTTCAGGCCCAAATCTTTCAATTTAGCCGTCAGATTTGATTCAGTCTGAATATATTCAATCCAAATCAAAAATGCTCAGATTACCCTGAAATGTTGGGTACAGTGGCGTACATAGAGAGGTAAAGGCCCCATAGCAAGGATCAAACCAGACCCCCCACACAGGACAGAAGGGTTTCTGCCTAAACCCTTTTTAATGACCCTTGGGCCATTTTTCCACTGCCTCATTTGCTAAAAGTTGTTCCTTTAGAGGGTAGAGACTAAACTAAGAATGGGCCCCCTCTTGCCCTGGGCCCCATAGCAGTTGCATAGTCTGCCGCTATGGTAGTTACACCCCTGGATGGGTATGAAACTCTGTGGTCTCCTAGGGCTGTATCTAATGTCTTTGAAGCTCTATAACACCATGACATCATTAGTAATGTCAAAGTGACAGATATGTATGGCTATAGGTAAACGGATGGTAGTGGGGGGTCACAAACAGCCTGATTAATAACACACCGCACTGTTGGATATTCTTTATACAATTAAAAATGGTCCAAAAGTGATTCCCTTTTTGGTGGCAGATGCCTTCTTCTATGTCTTCTGATGTGTAAAATGGCACCCAGCCTTGTGTGTAAGTCACATGAGATGAATTAAGAAAGTTTAGGATTGGCCAAAATTAGAATCTTTTGGGAAATTCATAACAAATTCAGTTCAAGTAGACACTACTGGCTCATTTTTATTAGTGGTATACGTACAGAACAGAAGAATTTTCAAATGTATGCCAATTATTGGGAAGGAGAATGGATGCAAGCAGACATGGACCTCTCCCCTCCTTCACTGCTCTTTATATGGTGGCTACGGTGCCTGCACCTGCAGCACCTGCAGCAATAGACTGACATTGACCTGTGAGAAGTCTTTTTAAGAGGACAGCTTTCTGGATACGGCTCCAGTATATGTCATCCTGCTCATTTAAAAGTCTTTTCAAATATTCAAGCGAATTGAGTTGATTTTGAATTCCGTATTCATCACCATATAGACGCTGTAACATAACTACTTTAAATCTCAAACTTCTGCTTCATATCTTTTTACAAGATGAGTCTATATTTAGTCGTCAAACATTAACACATGGCTCAATAATGTAACTAATGCATAAGTGCACCATGCATCCTAATTCGAGGCAACGTGTCTTGACAGTTGTGTGATATTATTAAGCAGCACGTACGACATATACTGAAACATATTTTATATCCATTCTCCAAAAATGAGCAGTGAAATTTAGATTTTTATTAAAGTTACAATTTTAGCATAAAGAAGATAAAAATGTTGTCCACTGTAAAGCAAGGTTTTAATTGGTCCTTCCCCTTTAATTTGTTATATTGTAAATGGTTAGAGATGTCTGATACCTGGCTGCATTCCTGCAGTACGAAGTAACTATTCATGCGTACTGACCTTTAGGAGGGGCCAGGAGACTAGAAAACACTTAGCTATGTAACAAAGAGCTCAGCTCCATTGAAGATAAGGGTAAGATGTGTCTTGCTACCATCACCTCGCTTTGTATCATATGTATCCTCTACTTGTGGTACCACCAGCATTTGAACTTTGGCTTGACTTGACCTCACCTTTGTCTGCTGTTTTCTATAGTTTAGTTTGGTTTCCATCCGCCAGGGACTATACAGGGACAGGGACTATGGCATACACAGAAGAGAGATGGATCCATTACAAAGATCAAAATGGGCCCCTAGTATGGTGATTCCTGACCAGTTTTGCCACCCAGAAGAGAAGGTTCTATCATATGTTTTCTTCAACCCCATTTGGTGCTTCAATTACCCATCTTGGTTTTGCTTAACAATGCAGTTCCTCTGAAGAGGTTCTCTGCATCCAGTAGTGGATGAGACCGACAAAGGTTTGCACCTTCTCTGTCTTATGGGCCCCACAGAATAAGAGGGCATCAACTTACCTAACTATGTCAGAAATGATCTCACAGTTCTCATGGCCCAGATCAAGGATTAATGATGCCACTTCACAAGTGCAGTCAGGGGCGTAGCTATAGGGGGTGCAGAGGTAGCAGTCGCTACCGGGCCCAGGAGCCTGAGGGGGCCCAAAGACCCTTGTGTCTCATAAGAAGACACACAGAGCACTAAGGGAAGGGGGGCCCAAGCTGAACTCTTGCACCAGGGCCCATGAGCCTTTAGCTACGCCACTGAGTGCAGTAATGTCTTTTGGAAAGAGCCTTTTGATTCAGTAAATATATGTTCATCTTAAAGGCGTTTTTTAACCCAGTACATTTTTTACAACCAATTTAAAATGGACTAAAATAACAAGTAAGACTGTTTTTCCCGTTCTAGGTCCCCTGCCGGTACATGTGTACTAGGCTCCAGCGATGACATTATGACAACACATGGCCAAGGTGATGTGTTGATACAAAAATCACAGAAAAAGATACAAAACTGCACAATTTGATAACTAAATATGCAGATGTATATGGCAACATTTATAAGGAAAAAAATTATGGAAAATAATGCACTAACACAATAGACGCAAAAAAATTATACATGGACTAAGCCCTTATGATAAGCCAATATGTTTTGATCAAAACACATCTGTGCCCGCCTACCAGTGTCAAGGTGGTTTCAGTCAGGCAGGTCCTACTCTATAACTTCCTATCATCTCTGTATCTTCTATGCATCTATCAATTCAATCTATCTCAATCTATTCATGTCTATATACATATCTGTCTGGTCTGTCTAGTTAAGGACACATCCATATGACACTTTCAGTACACATACCAAACCAAATTAGGATCCCCGGCTCCATCTTGACACAAAGCAGATTCATCCCATCCCTCCAGAATTCTGTCACTTTAACAACCAAAAAAAGATGAGATTTTAGTTATTTTTTTTTTCTGAAAAGGGAACAATGGGAACAAACACAAAACATCTTGATGACTGATAATGAGAACCATGGCTGATATTTAGACCTCAAGCCCTCTGACATCAATGTATCCTCTGAACAAATCTCAAAACCAAATGAGGAAAATGTTAGACATCAACTCCTGGATCAGATTATTTCACTTCAATTAGAAATGACAAAGGGATTTTAATTATTTTCCTCTACTAAGTACATCAAAACAATCCAACAGAACAATAGAAATGCTTCATGTGTTTATTAAAGCCGCAGAACTTGTCAACTCTGCTAATAATTAAGAAACTTTTTGTCCGCATATTATTGCCCTTAGATAGAAATCCCACCAAGAATCTAATTCTCAATGCTTTATGGGTGGCTAACACGTCTTCCAATGCATTCCAGGACGCTGTGAAACACAACAGCATTGCTACAATATCACACAGTCGTATCACCCACCATAAAGAAACTTTTATTTTAGTGAAAGGAAACTTTTACAAAAAAAAAATCTAAATCCTTTAAAATTTAATTGCCCCCTACAGGATACACCTTTTAATATATTTTTCTAAATCTTTTCGGCGAGTACTTGGAAGAAGAAGAGACATTTTCCCTTATCACTTAACCCTACTGACATGTTTTAGAATCCAACTGGTATAAAGAATAAAAATTGTAATGCATTTTATAAAAGCTTTCTTAAAAAAGGTAATTAATCCCAAAGAATGATCTAATGCTAGCAGGACGTTATTGGCCTTTTCACATTAATAACTTTCAGCTGAAGCATAGGTATGTAACTATAGAAATTAATTTAAAATATCATTTTAAGTAAAGGGATGCATAATTTACTTTGGCTCCATCGACGTTAGGCGGAAAGTGACGATGTGATGAATATTTTACCATACAAAATGGTATTGTGAGCTGCATGGAACATAAACATCACACCTACAAAATGTAATCATTCACTTGCCTTATATCACAGGGCTAATATTGAACAGCTCTGTATTATAAATCCATCATGAACAGTACTTAAAACATACAGATGAGCCGGCAGCAGGCCGGAAGGTAGGGAGTGGTAGTTGCAGAACTGATGGAAGTGGTAGTGGTTCACGGAGTCTATGACTAGGCCTGTTGGTTCTAAAAAATAAAGTCTTCCTTTACTGAATTGATGGTGGGAGTAGTAGTATTGACGGTGGTTCACAGTGTCGGTCCACACTTCAACGTTCCCAGGAGACATCCAGTGAGTAGAGAACACACTTTTCTTCACTTGTGGCATGGCTTAGGCTTTGTGGGGCTCCTGCCTAGTGTTGGGTGGGGTCCCCTTGAGGTAGAAGGGCGCAAGGCAAGAGGCAGTGGTGTACTTAGAGAAGTAAGGGCCCCGTAGCAAGGATCAAACCAGGCCCCCCACACAGGACAGAAGGGTTTCTGCCTAAACCCTTTTCAATGATTCTTGGGCCATTTTTCTACTGCCTCATTTGCTAAAAGTTGTTCCTTTAGAGAGTAGAGACCTTACCAAGTTTTCACCCCCAGTAGAGGACGGGATGATCCCAATTAAGACTGGACCCCCTCTTGCCCTGGGCCCCATAGCAGTTGCATGGTCTGCCGCTATGGTGGTTACACCTCTGCCAAGAGGGTTGGTGGAGACCAATGGATGGATGGTGGAGTCGATGACCAGGCCTGCTGGTTCCAATAAATAAAGTCTTTCTTTACTGAATTGATGATGGGAGTAGTAGAATTCCAAATTATAACAATAGGCACAATTCCAAAGTATGTTACAGTGTAATCTTTTCCCAACAGCTGTGTATTGGCAGCAACAATGATGGTAGTAATCCTTCCTGAGTCTCACTCCAAGTTCAGTTTTCAATCTTCCCAAATAACTACAGGCGTGGAATTCTGTTCTCATTAACACTTTCTGCAGTTCCCAGGCTGTGGAGTTCAGATCTTATATCCGGATGGACAGTCCATCTCAAAGTGTGGTAGCGCCACAGCAATATACTATTTCCACAGCAGTAAAGTCTAATTGCCATAAACATGCGGTACCTTAATGAGTTTTCAGGCATGGCCTTTGTTCTCTTTAATCTGTATAGATTTCATTTTTTCTTTCAGGGAAATCCTCTCAATTTAGTCGCTTTTCCCTGCAGCTTTCAGTCTCGGAGATGAAAGGTCTCTTGACTAAGTTTCTCTTCAGGCCTACTTATTATGAGCTTACACATGCATGTCTTGCCTATAGCTCTGCTCTCTCTACCCAGGGGTCAGGACCAACCAATCACCCTGGAAAAACGAGGATAAAGCTGCCATTGGTTGTCCAAATATAATCATCTGGGATACATAGTGAATAAAGAAATAAGTGCTTTGACAACAAATCACAACGCTTTAACTCTTGGCAAGCAATTAACTCATAGCAATGATCCACTGGATCACTGTATGTCCAGCTCAAATTTTGTTAAAGAATCTAATTTCTCATAAAACTAATTAAATGCAATATTAGCAATTTTTTTAATGTCATGTCAACATTTTTTCATGTCACAACCATACATATAGCAGACGTTGCCCACTTTACTGACTCATCCACACTGAACAAGCCATAACAGCACTCTTTTTACTGACATGACCCAGTGCCCTCAGCAGGAGATTTGCCAACTCTTTTGGAAGTCCAGGAGGTCTCCGCTCTTTCTTGAAGTCTCCCGGATGTTCCATTTGAGTTGGTGTGTATGGTGTATATTGGCAGGGTATGACATGGCTGCATTATGCTGGTAATGTACACAAACATAGAAGAGGATTCTTTACAGTAAGAGCAGTGAGGCTATGGACCTATCTTCCTAAGGAGGTGGCGATGGTGAGCTCACTAAAAGAGTTCAAGAGTGGCCTGTATGTATTTCTGGAGGGTAATAATATTATAGGCTTTAGCTACTAGAGAGGGGTTGTTGATCCAGGGAGTTATTCTGATGCCTGATTGGAGAGTCGAGAAGGAATTCTTTTTTCCTTAAAGTGTGGAAAATTGGCTTCTACCTCACAGGGGTTTTTTGCCTTCCTCTGGATCAACTTGAAAGATACCAGGAATAACTGGATGGACAGATATGTTTTTTCAGCCTTATAAACTATGTCTTATATTAGTACTGTACACCCCTGGTCTACATCTGCACCTGGCATGCCAGAGGTGCAGATTACTTTTCATCCCGCTTACAGACCATGTAATTTGCAGGGTTCCCAGGTATAAAATATGCGTAACATAGAACAAAAAAACAACTTCATCCCCAGAACTAAATGCATGTTTTCACTCTACAATGAGATTTCTTTTAACACTGCATGCAGGATAACAAGTAGCCACTACTGATGAATTCATCGAACCTGGACACAGTTTCAAGTCCATAAAAATCAAAACAGGATACAAATCAAATAAAAATAAGTATTTGCCAGAAGGATGCCTAGAAGATCTAATAAAATGACAGTCACACACAATAAGAAAAAAGGCTAAAAAATGTTAATGGAACATTGAAAGGTGCAGACATGAATTATTTATGGTGCCCCTATTGCACAAGCGTTAACTAAAATGTAGCACTCAGCTGTGAAGATTGCCTTCGCTTTAATTATAGCTTGGAATTATCCAACTGTGTGTGTGGTAACATTGCACTTGAAAAGGATATTCTTCTTGGGCAATGAATTCCCTGTGGAGAAAATCATTCCTAAAATCCCAAGCCTGCAGGCTCAGCTTTATAAGAGAGGCATTCGGAGCCGTATCAAGGGAGGTGAGATTCCAACGACGCATGCCGTATTATTATATAGTTTTACAAAGCAGCAGAACGTTTTTGGCAACAGGAAGGGAAATTCTTGCCAAAATTAATAAAGTAAATTATTAAAAATAAAGCCGTTTTTGTTTTATAAAAGGGACGGATTGTTTTGCTGGCGTTAGACGCTATAGTTTTTGTGGTTGGTAAAATTATCTGACTTATGTAAATCTAAACCTAGCTTCACAGGATGTAATCTTTGTGTCAACAGCTTAGTAAAGTGATTGTATGGAGGAAGAAAATGTACAATATACAGTAGTTTATCGCTCACAATAGTTCAGTGGGTAATTACTACCCATGCTTCTCACCTGTTTTTCAATGACTACTGTTATAGTCGCCACTGCAGTGTTCATGGAGGTGGGACATCGATTGCAACTAGTGTTCAGCAAATCAGGATAAATTAGATTTGCTGCGAAGCTGAATTTCCTCGTGCTTTGTGGTAGTGAATCGATTTAACCTGAAATAGTGCAAAAAAACAACAAAAAAACATACTTACCTTACAAATCCTATGCGTGTAATGACATCATCTTAGGCTGCTCAATATTTCGAAACAAATCTTCAAGCAAGATGCTGGCAGCCGGCCCGTTGCAAGCAAATAGATCAGATAAGTATGATCTTGTATGAACGCAGCACCTGAAGGGTACAATGACAAGGGGCGACGCAATTGCTGCTCCCTGTCATTGCACACGCTACTTACAATCAGATGAGATTCAGCGAAGCAGACACATCGAATTTTCCAATACTTCGCTCATCACTAATTATAACCTGGAAAGAAGCGCTCCAACCGGAGGGTCACTTTACTGTTTTTGTTTAGGATCGTAGTTACATATCTTAAAGTGTAACTGTTATATTTTTTTATTTGCTAGTTTAATAGAGCTAGGCATGTATACCTGAGTTAGACTGTCAATGATTGCCAAAAGATCTGTAATTACCTTATAATAGCAGCTTTCATTATTGTCCCCTGTCCCTTTCCACTGGTCCCTTAAAAGACTGCTGCTATAGCTCATCTAAGAAGACAGGAAGACAGAGGGGCGGTCCTTCACTCTGCATGCCTGCATTAGGCTTCAGAGTGAGGAGGCGTGTCTCTCAGTAATCCAATCTGATTGGCTGGCAGGAAGCTGCTGGCTACAGAGAACTGTCAGAAAAATCATCTTGAGAAGATCCTCGTATTGTAGAGGTTAAAACAGCCGTAACTAAAGGAAAAACTCAAGAAAAACAGTGGTATGTGAAGAAATTAAAGATTGCTTTATGCATAATGCTCCACCAACAGTAACATATGCGAAAATCGATTTTTTTTTTTAATGAAAACATGACAGTTACACTTTAAAGTTAAAATACCTTCAAAGAAATATGATCTCATCATCCTTTTCCATTTGAAGTCTGACTTCAGGCTTTTCAAGTCCCTGCATTGAGAAAATCAGAAATGTTCTAAACACAATGGTGTTTTACGCTGGTCTATGATCTACCGTGCGCTGCAAGAAGATTTGCTATCGTAAATTAAATAATAAATCCACTTTGTCTTAAATTTGGCGCATCTCCAGCAGTCCGAGTGCCTTAACTGAAATCTACAGTTGACATGGATTTCAGTCTTCCTTTAAAAGTAATACTTGGGGGGTCATTTATTATGTTAAAATATGCCTAAATTAGGCAAATTTCAGATTGCGACGCAACTAATCTGCAACTTATCCCCGCTCACGACAGATCAAAAAAGTGCTAGTTGGTGGGGAACGGCACAGGCTGGTAGTCCCTTCTCATTCGCTATTTTCTACGCCTGTTTCAGGCGTAGAAAAAGCTCTAAATGTAAGAAAGGTAGGAAGCTGTCTTACATATTGAACTGGCGGAGGATCCACCGAAGTTATGAAGAGACCGACGCCTCTACATAACTTCGGAGAATCAACCGCCAGAGTAGGCTACTTTCACACTAGCGTTTTTGCTGAATCCAGCAGGGCTCAGCAAAAATGCTTCCATTACTGATAATACAACCGTCTGCATCTGTTATGAACGGATCCGGTTGTATTATCTTTAACATAGCCAACACACAGATCCGTCATTATCTCTATTGAAAGTCAAAGGGGGGGCGGATATGTTTTCTATTGTGGCAGATTGTGGCAGAGAAAACGGATCCATCCCCATGGACTTGCATTGTGGGTCATGACGGATCTGTCTTGCTCCGCATCCCAGAATGGAAAGCAAACCGCAGCATGCTGTGGATCAGGGGCGGATTGGCCATAGACCTTACAGGGAAATTTCCCGGTGGGCCGATGCCCAGGAGCCCGCCTGAGCCCTCCTCACGGCTGGCCAGTGCAAGTTTTTGGGGCTGTATTTTGTGTTGCTGACAGTATTTTGTAATGAACTGTGGTATTTGGCTTTGTGGGGTGGTAAAATGTGCCACAATACTTTTTCCAGGGCCATTTTAAGTTCCCAGTCCATCCTGCTGTGAATTGCTCTCCAGTATGGGAACGCAACCAAATGTATTATGATTATTATTATTATCATTATTTATAATTTGTATTATTTTGTTTTTATTATTATTATTATTATGTATAATATTATTATTATTATTATTATCTCAAAAAAGTTAGTTAGAAAGCACAGCGTAAGAACAGTGCAAGTGTCCCTGAGAGACATTGCATGTACCCAGCGTTCTCTCTAAGCTGATGTTGTGAGAAAGAAAGAGTTAAAACAGCATTTTTATGAGGTCAACATGCCCAATAAGCGGCACCATTGTTTAAATACATGGCCACTTACCACCCAACAATACCTAGCGAGTGTTTGGCATTGTGTTTTTTGACCAGACAGCTTCTACAGGCAAAACAAGTGCTTTCAACCTTTACACCTGTAGAAGTCATATCACCAAAAAAAAGTAATGTAAATAAAAGTCAGTTTTTGCTAAGCGGTAATTGAGCCACATGATGCAAAGTTGGAGCCGTTTGGCACATGCGAGAGCCCTGTGATATTCCTATTTGTCTGTAGAGCAGAGCTTAGCAGTGCATGTATTCCATATTACCCCTTCATGGCTGCAATGAAAATAAGAATGAGTGGTCATAAAGGGTTAAAGGGCATCTGTCAGCAGAATTGTACCTATAAAACTGGCTGACCTGTTGCATGTCCGCTTGGCAGCTGAAGGCATCTGCAGGGGCGTAGCTATAGGGGGTGCAGAGTTAGCAGTCACTACCAGGCCCAGGAGCCTGAGAGGGCCCAAAGACTCTAGTTCTGCATAAGAAGACACTGTTATTATAGCATGCTGGGAAGGCTGATTTTGCACTGAGGCCCAGAATCTTCACGTTATACCTCTGACTGGAGGGGTTAGGTCAAGAATTTAGTATGGGGAAGGGGTGCCACTTCACTTTTTGCCTCAGGCAGAAGGAAGGCTATGTGCTCCCCTGCCACTTGCCACAAAGTGCTGGGGGAAGGGGGCCCAAGATGAACTCTTGAACCATGGCCCATGGGCCTTTATCTATGCCCCTGAGCATCTGTGTTGGACCCATGTTCAAATGTGTCTGCGTTTCTGAGAAAAATTATGTTTTAATATATGCAAATGAGCCTCTAGGAGCAATGGGGGCATTGCTGTTACACCTAGAGGCTCTGCTCTCTCTGCAACTGCTGTGCTCTCTGCACTTTGATTGACAGGTCAGTGTAAAGGGGATCACTCCTACCTGGCCCTATCAATCAAGGGCATAGGGTGCTGCAGTTGCAGAGAGCAGAGCCTCTATGTGTAACGGCAATGCCCCGTTGCTCCTAGAGGCTCATTTGCATATATTAAAACTTCATTTTTCTCAGCAATGCAGGCACATATGAATATGGGACCAACACAGATGTCTTCAGCTGCCAAGTGCACATGTAACAGATCAGCCACAAATGTGCTGCGGACCTATTTCTTTGCGGTGCGGAGGCACGGACAGAAACACCATGGAAGCACTCCGTAGCGCTTCCGTGGGGTTCCGATCCGTGCCTCCATTCCGCACCGCCTCTCCCAGATTTCACTTGAATGGGTCCGCATCCGTGATGCCGGGTGCACATGGCCGATGCCCGTGTATTGCGGACCCGCTGTATGCCGTATCCCAGCGGTGTGACCCGCACGTATAAGACAATGGGGCATATCCTAACGATATGCCCCCCATTGTCAATGATGGGAATAACCCTTTAAAGGTATTTCTTCCACCTGGTGTCTAGTACTTTAAACTATTAGAAATGACAGATTTTTTTCTTTCTGTTTTTTGTTATTTAACAGTGGTTTCGAACACTCGAGCCAACATTTTCTCATTTGCAATTAATTTACTGCGATTTCTCAATAGAAGTAAGATCTAAGTTCGGCTTTCTTGCTTAACTACATGTAATCTCTAGCACATTTCTTGGTAGAAGACTACAACATTCCTCATGGAGAATAATCCAAGATCCCTAATCAAAATAACAGGACTTAACGCTGTTGTTTTTGGGTTTCTAAACTGTTTTGATATGAAGAATAATGATATTTTCAGCTTCCCCTCCATTATGAAATCGAGTATTTCCAGCGGCCCGGATGGGGTCAGCATAATTTATTGTAATAACTCATTTTTGAGCACATGAATGCGGCGGTGTATCCAATGTACAGATTTATACGTCTGTGACCAGGGATGGATACGTCTGATGGTTTTGAATCACAAGATTTTTTTGGTTAAAGTGTTGCTTACTTAAGATTTTTTTGAAACTTTTTAGTGACATCATTTTCTTCTCGATAGGTTTTTTTTCTCAGAATCATAGTTAAATAAATACATGCTCTGAAAGTTCAATCAAAGTAATGTGCAGTTATATGACACATGAAAGCCACAGACGATAGGCAAAGCTGTCATTAGCCTCCTGCAGATACCAGCTTCGTGACAGTGACTGGCAACTGCTTTCTATACTATTTAAACAATATTTTATATTTTTTTTACCTTTTCATCCGTTCAGAAATAGAGCCTTGTAAATAAGGTAGGTTCTTTCTTCCAGACCACGGATTATGAATAGTGACATTGGCAGCCCGTGGTTTGGAGATTTTGTTGCTTTACAGGGAACATTTGGAGATGCATCCAAGACATTTAGGCTTATCCTGCAATCCTCCAGCCACATCAGTAGTCCTTTGTACTTCTCTTTGATGTTATTTATGTATGTTGCACTAGATGATTATTTCAGATGAATTTTTCTCACGTTGTATCAATTTTATTATTCTCATCTTGGAAAAAATTGGGATAGAATCAAACAGTTTTGGTAAAATATCAGCAGGTAGAGGTTAAAAAAAAATAATCAGGGCTTCCGTGCATTTCCGGTCAGGGGCGGACTGGTAACTTAAAGTGGCCCTGGAAAATATACAAAAAGTGGCCCTGTTTTGTAGTCGGGTACAAACTGATGGAAGGTAAGGCTAGCAATACCATATTGTGGCACATTATACCATCCCGAGCCAAATACCACAGTCCATCACAAAATACTGTCTCCAGCAGAACAAAATACATCCCCAAAAACTTCCACTGGCCGGCCGTGAGGAGGAAAAATTTCCCTGTAAGGTCTATGGCCAATCCACCCCTGCTTCCGGGTCCCTGTCTCCGTGCCGCAAAAGATAGAACATGTCCGATCTTTGGCCACATCTCGCGGATCGCAGACCCATCGAAGTCAATGGGTCCACACAGCAATGAGGGGTACACACTACCGGTTCCTGTGTTTTGCAGATCCGCGGGTTGTTGTTCATCACATGATAATTGTGAATGCTGTCTTAATAACCTAATGAAAAGGGAAACCAGCAACTCAGGCAGTTAAAGGGGTTTTCTGGGGATTAGGAATCAATCAATCCTGAAAATACAGACGTAGCCGAGCGGAAATTGACTCTGATAACTCAGATAATGCATCACAGTGTTATCTCGTGCAATCTTGTGACAATGGCTATTGAAATACATTGACAGAGTTAGTTAACCTTTTCGTGCCATGGTTTACTTAACGCGTTAACCATCAAGTTTAGCTCGGCTTCATCTGTAGGTCATCAATATTAAACACCCGGACAACCCCTTTAATTGTTTCGATTCCCTCGAACCACTGAGAGTTGCTACGATTTTGCCTTTTTAGGGTTTATTTATATGCTGCAAATTCGTTGCAGACATTTCTGTGACTTAGGCCTCATGCACACGACTGTGCTGTGTTTTGCAGTCCGCAAATTGTGGATCTGCAAAACACGGATGCCTCCTGTGTGCGTTCTGCAATTTGCGGAACGGAATGGGGGCCCATGATAGAAATGCCTATTCTTATCCGTAAAATGAACCTTTTTTTTTTTTTCTGGTGCCACGAAACGGAGCAACGGATGCAGACAGCACACAAAGTGCTGTCTGCATCTTTTGAGGCCCCATTGAAGTGAATGGTTCCGCATCCGAGC
Source organism: Rhinella marina (assembly GCA_900303285.1). Classification (NCBI taxonomy): domain Eukaryota; kingdom Metazoa; phylum Chordata; class Amphibia; order Anura; family Bufonidae; genus Rhinella; species Rhinella marina. Next base: position 102,435 of record ONZH01006637.1, on the reverse strand, counting down.
GGCAAAAAATCCAGCTTGCATGCGGACCAAAACAACGTTTGTGTGCATGAGGCCTTAAAGGGGTTTTCCAATAATAATTACTTTTTATGTAATGCCAGAAGCCTGCCTCCTGAAAAGAAAATTCCTATTTAACTGCCACCCGCTGCTCCGTTCCTCTGCACTGCCTCCTCTGTGTCCATGTTCCGATTCTTTTCAGGAGGTAGGCTTCGGACATTACATAAAATGTAATCATTGCCTGAAAACCCCCATCAAAGTCAGTCCCATACATCTGGACGGGTTTATTTTGGAGGCAAACACATGGATTTCTGCAAGAGGATTCAGACGAATGGGACAGTCGCTGGGATTTCTGCAACACGTGAGCTGAGTGTGCATTTTCCCTTACTACTCAGTCAATAGTCATCTGCTTGCAGGCTCTTGGACCAACGTTTGTCCGGCGTTCCTTGTGGTTTCTTTAATCTGCTCCTTGTAGAATCATCCCATGTGTTCCAAAAACTTCTCCTATGTGACCAAAACGTCCCATCTAAGAGTTACATAATGTTCACGATCAGGAATATTAAACAGTCCTCTAAATTTTAGGTCTCACATACCTTTGTGCTGTGCAGGATGGCCGGTACATTCTATAAAATTCCCAGTAAATAGTCTATTAATTATAAGCCTATAAACCCGTGACGTGATATTAAATATAAATGAGGAGGCTGAAGGAGAAAAATGTAGGCCTTGAAATGTGCATTTTAATTAATCGCCGCCAGGATCTTATTTCACTCATGTGTGGAGTCCATATGGCTCCGTTTAGCAGATGAATCAGACATACAGTGAAGTTCTTGTTCCACATGTCTCTTCATCGCAGTTAACAAGTGGAACCTCCCCGACTCGAAAGGAAATGGTCGAAATCCTCTGCCGTATGATGAATGTGGAGTAATTATGTTACTTCTGCGAATATACAGTACATTATCTATCTCCGCCACTCACTTGATCCTGTCTACTCAAGACTGCTAATCAGCGAGAGTCACCCACAATACGCTCATTTGATGTATTCGTTACACTGTAGAATCTTAATTATGGCTTTCATCTAGGCAGTGAGGCCTTGAAGAATCAGTAGTTGGCTCTACTCGCCTGAAAGTAGACCATTGTTTTGTAATAGGTACTGGTAGACAGCGGCAGTCATATGCTCAATTTTGCCTTTTGGGTTCCTGGATGACATGAGACTTAATACACTACTCAACATTGATACTGCAACACCAAGAAGGAAGAGTCGTGGAATTATAGAAATCACAGGGTAGAGAGATGTTAACGATATGCAAATGATAAAAATGGAAACAAAATATAAAAAAAATTTGAGTTAAAAAGAAAGTTTCCTTCCTGCCCAAGGACACATGCAAACACTGGGAACATGAATGAAACTAAATTACATTAGTGCTATACTTACTATACAGTACAGTGATCCCTCAAGATACAATATTAATTGGTTCCAGGAGGACCATTGTATGTTGAAACCATTGTAAGTTGAGTAATCGTTTACAAAGTCCCAAAATGTCATCCAAGATAAGAGAAAATGAAGATTTAAGAAACATGAGCAGATAACTAAGGGTGAGTTCACATCAGTGTTCAGCCTTTCCGTTCTTCTGCTCCGTTATAGGAGCAGGAGAACGGAAAGGACGGCTACAGCACATAACTTAGACGAACGGAGCTTATGGACCCCATAGACTATAATAGGGTCTGTTAGACTATAATAGGGTCCGCTCAGAGGAAGAGTTTTTAAGTGGTGACAAAAGTACTGCATTCACAACTTTCGTCTCCACTTCAAAAATCTTCCTCTGAGCGGAAACCTAACGGACCCCATTATAGTCTATGGGGTCCGTAGGCTCTGTTCGTCTTAGTTATGTGCTGTAGCCGTCCTTTCCGTTCTCCTGCTCCTATAACAGAGCAGAAGAACGGTAAGGCTGAACGTTGAGGTGAACTCAGCCTTAGACAGATAAGACAAGTCCCTACATATAATAGTCAGGGACAACTGCTAACTAGCAACTAATACAGCTATTTTACCAGAGAAGTGGGCTTGATTGGTTGGATCTGATTCTGACACATTGTATGTTGAGTCTGGTTTCAACTTACGATGGGTCAGAAAAGACCATTGTATGTTAAAAATATTGAGGCCATTGTATCTTGAGGGATCACTGTATTAAACTTTGAAGCTCTTTGCTTCAATCAAAATTGATCAAAATAATCACAATATTGATTGAAAATGTGTGCAAAGAACTTCTAATTTTCATGTATAATAAGTATAGCAGTAATATAATTCAGATTAATTTATGTTTCCAGTATTTGCTTTGCTCATGGAGAAGTGTGCTACTACGTTGGTCTTAATAACCCCTATATTTGGCAGTGGATCTGCTGACGTTATGAAGAGGCAATGGCCTCTCCATAACTTTGGCGGATTCAACGCCACTTCTAAATGTAAGACCCTTGCTAGACTATTTTCTACACCTAAAACAGGCATAGAAAATGATGAGTGAGACAGGCCTACTGGCCTTTCCCCTTGACCACCCACGCCACACCCACTTTTTTAGACCTTCTGATGGTTTGTGTAGACTCTCTTTGATGCCCTAGGCTTAAGATGTGTCCAATTTCACTTGCAGTACTGAATGGATCACTACACACCATTTTTGTAATCAGATGATCTGTACATGCAGAGGTTCACCTCTGTGAACCTCTTACTGTCATTCCAGTTCATTGTTGTTCTCCAAACCACCAGCACATGCAACACTGAACCGTGCTGACATCTCGGACTAGACATGCAGTGATAAACCAACGACTTTCAGTTCAAGGATTCTGTCCCTCTCAGTTTATGACAAGTGGAGATAACTGGAACATCAACAAACAGGAGGCATTGCACAATTATCCCATGTGACTTGATCTAATTTTTGAGGTTTCACGTGGCTAACAAAGTTTGCTTTTAATCTGACATTTATGCCCCTCCCACATGCCTCAGATTGGAGCTAGGTGCTTGAAAATTTGATCATCTGCAGATATTATTGACACCTGCTATGTCCTTGATTTACATAACCTTATAACCTTGTCCTTCTTGATGTTGTAATTTCAATGCTGAGGAATATATATTAGATTTCTGATATATTTATTAAAAATATTCAGATTAAAGCAACCCTCCAGTCTACAGCTTAGAAATGATATGGAAACAGTAGCTACAGAAGATTTTTACCAGCTATTTATTTTCCTCAGATCTTGCTCCTTGAATGCTGAGTTTAGCTGAGCTCCATTAGGGCAAGGCTGTGATCAGTGACTACTGTTTAGCTACAGTGCCAACAAGAAGTCTGAGGCAATCTAAGACCAATCCCCCCCGTCTCATCATAAGTTCTGCTGCAAAGAGTGTGTTTCAGAATACTTCATACCAGGAACTGTAGATAAAGTGTATGAATAACATAGAGGATGGACCGGTTCTTGGGGCCAGTCTGGAACACTGGCACCCGATCTCGCAGACTCAAGTCATCGATGTATTTATGGACAATCATTTATTTAAAATGTAAGACCTTGTAACACTACAGGTATCAGCATGTTACAGAATATAAAAGAAGATTCTTGAGCATGTCACTGGATAGGTGGCTGCTCAACTGCAAAAAAAAAAAAAGTGCAGTTGGCCCCGAGCTTAGCATTTTTGACATAGTGTGTGAGTCTTAGGCTTCAGGTACAGGATATACTGTTCATGTGTTGAATGTGTGGTTTGGAGTACCCCATCAGAAGACAGAGATTCTTTCGGCACTCGTCTTAAAACCAACTATCTTATTCCATAAGTTGTTAAAATGGTTGCAATGCAAATTCCAGGAAGATGCTTACTCGTTTTGAATGAAGTGTATTGTCTTCACTCATAGTTATAAATAAGGACAATGCACTTACTTAAGCGCATATGCACGGGCTAACAGGAAAGTTTAAGACAAAGTAGGAACATTAAAACCTTAAAGTGAAAAATAAACCATGAACTAAATTAATAAAATTATAACTAATAATGAACCATGATTAGCAATTTCTTTTGAGAATTAGAAATCATCTAATATTCCTGAAAATTCTATCCTTTTAATTTACCATGAGGGATAAATATGCAATTTACATCATATTAATATTTAACCACTAGCTCTGTTACTGCTTAAAAATCATTGCCAATTACTATGAGGAGTTGTGATAAATTCAGAGCTTATAAAGCAATGATCTACTGTGGAGGGTAGAAAAAAGCCCAAGATGATATTTGCAAAATATCCAGCATCATACTATTTTGATCAGGTCAATCCAAGTTAATACAATTTCGCAACTCCTGTCATATAGCCTGTTGGGGCTTAAAGAAGACCAGTTACCTCTCCTGACATATTTCTGTAGTGTCTACTTTCTTTATATTTTCTTTAGTGTCTACTTTTCTTTTGTGCTTTCACTCTATTATTCCAACCAGTAATTTACTAATAAATTGCCAACTGGGTATAACACCTAGTTGGCAATTTATTCATACACAAATGGTACTATCAGATGGAGCAGTGGCTTGTTCTGAACAAGCAGTCCAAAAATTATGCCTTAATGGAGACTGACTTCTGCACGTGTTTATACACACATAGTAGTATTAGATGAAGCAGTGGCTTATTCTGAACATGCGTCCAAAAATTCTACCTTTTTTCGGAGCAGCAGCAGTATAGTATGTACGTGGAACCTCACAGACAAGGCAGGAGATGTGCTGCTGTGTAGGGCTAATAGTAGTGGCAGCAGTAGAAGCACAGTATGGAACCTGACAGACAAGGCAGTAGATGTGTGGCTGTGTAGATGTAGTAGTGGCAGTAGTGGGAGAAGCAGCTGCAATAGCAGAAGCAATAAAGTATGGAACTTGATGGACAGGCAGATAACGGCAGTGGCATGATTGGGTTGGCAATAAATAGCAACTGTCAGCCATCAAATCTATTCATTCACTTCAGCTGGGGGTTTCTGGAATCTTCAAGGATCCATGCTTCATTCATTTTGCCAAATGTGATGTTTTCTACACTCAAGGGGACAATTTTGTTTGCTTGGGTGTGACAGCGACACCTGCTTCTCTGAATGCCCTCTCTGACAGTACACTGGAGGTTGGACAACCCTCCTCTTCTGATTTCATCTCCTCCTCAGCACCCCAATCCGGTTCCCGATGATGGATAGCAGGGTAGTCGTAACCATGGAAATGAACACTGTATAATGTGATGGAAAAATTAATCCAGCCAGCAAAGGAGGCAATATGGGCAATCACAATACATTAGTAAGTTGTTTGTATTAACTTTCTTTACATGATAAATGTCACTTGCTGAAGTGACACAATCCCTTTAACTCAGATTCCGAATGTCATTTGAAGACAAGCATGACCCCATTTGGTCGTACACCATATGTGCGTAGCACCATCTAGGGCCTATGTTTTTTTCTTTCTATGCTACTTGTCACACATAACCCGCAATGTGTTAACATATTAGCAGGAATACAGTAATAATGATAACAAATCTCATTTCGAAACATTTAGAAAAAAAAATGCTTATGCAGGGATTTTCGTTCCGGAGAAAATTGGCTACGAGACAGAAGTGCACTTATCACATATTTCATAATACATCATCCGCCTGCTCCGTGATCAGCAGTAATAAAGGAGAATGAGAATTGTCATTTGTGATGTCAAATACATGGCAATGCTATTTTATCTGTGGAGATAAAGAACACAAGTGTTCCTCCTACATAATTGTACTTGACTCCAAATACAGGGTCGGATCAAGATGCTCAATTGGTATTAAAGGGGAACTTCCATCTTATAAAGTGATGGCATGTCTATCGCTAAGAGGTGCAATCACTTTGATATTAGTGGGGGTCTGACCAGGGGTGCACATAGCCTTTCTGCTGACTGAGACGAAAACTGAAATGGCGCCCCCTCAATGCCAATTTCTGAACATAACCCCTTCCCTTCAGCCCATGGCCCCTCTGCTGCCCCCCTCTTTCCCCTACCTGGTGCTGCCTGCAGCGATCGCTTCACCTGGCCTCATTTGTGGTGTACCCCTGTGTCTGATCTCTGCAGCCCCCATCAATCCTGAGAAGGAAGGGTTTGCTAGGCTGAAGTTGCGCTGCATCCCCTTCATTAATTTTCCCTGTACAGAGGTTTCCCAGCCACCACTGTACAGATTATAGCAATGCTTCCCCCATTCAAGTGAATGGCTCCACCTGTAATTCCTGGGCAGTCAGGAGAGCTGCTGTGCAGGGAAATCTTAGAAGAAGATGCAGCTCTAAAGTGATGGGAAATTTTCAGCATTTTAAAATATGAAAAAAATGCAAACAGGATCCCAACAACTCTATTAAACCAAGTATACTGCCTAGTAGGGATGATCCTGCTGATTACAATGATACACGTCTTGTGAAATTTGGTTTTGGTTTTCCACGGAAAAAAGACTATTATTGTTTATGCAATTTAGGGCTTTAGTATGCCAAATGGTAGGGCAAGCGCTGGGAAGCTGAGGGGTTGGCGGCAGGCCACACTCCTTCATGCGCTGAGCCCTCATCTGCATAAAGAATAAAAGTCTTTCTTCTCGGGAATCCCTCAAATGATTTTAATTAGCAGGATCAGCCCTACCAGGTAGTGTGATAGAACAGTTAAAGGGGTTTTCCGAGACTTTTTTAGTGATCGGTGGCGGTCCAACACTCGGGACCCCCACCGATCAGCTATTTGAAAAGGCACAGACACTCGCAGTAGAACCACAGCCTTCTCGCAGGTTTGCCTAGGCCATGTGACCCATCATAATGACCTATCAGAGGATAGGTCATTAGCAAAAAGTCTTGGAAAACCCCTTCAAGGGGCATCTGTCAGCAGATTTGTCCCTATGACACTGGCTGACCTTTTACATGTGCGTTTGGCAGCTGAAGGCATCTGTGTTGGTCCCATGTTCACACGTGCCTGCATTGCTGAGGATAATGAAGTTTTAATATATGCAAATGAGCCTCTAGGAGAAATGGGGGCGTTGCCGTTACACCTAGAGGCTCTGCTCTATCTGCAACTGCCATGCCCTCTCTACTTGACACAGTCAGGCAGTAAATGGAAAACCACCTGCCCCTGCCAATCAAAGTGCAGAGGGTGCTGCAGTTGTAGAGAGAGCAGAGCCTCTAGGTGCAATGGCAACGCCCTCGTTGCTCCTAGAGGCTCTTTTGCATATATTAAAATATATATGTGTATATATTAAAAAATATTTTTCTCAGCAATGCGAAAACTTTCCTGTCCTTAGCTGCAAACCTTATTATGGACAGTGTTGGTCTGGTGACCTTATGCCAACCAAAGAAAAGGATTAGCAGGACCAACCTACAATCTGACGGGACCAGCTATACGTCCACAGTGTAAATTGTGTAAGGTTAAAAATCTTGTCAAGAGGCACAGCTGGAAGAGTGGGGAGTTTTCCCATTTTTTGTCATTGATATATACTAATAAGTTGTTTGTGAATGGATCCATTTTCTCTACAAAGAATAATTTGGTTCTAAAATCACCTTCAAATGGTGTTGTTTTGGGCTAGAACTTTGTTGCCAATTGTTTTGTCAGAGCCATGGCCCCTTGATGGAGCTTCCGATACGCTGGAGCAATACTTTCTAGAAGAAACGTCAGCACTTAAAGGGAGTCTGTCACCTACTTTAGACATATTAAACTGTTAGCACTGCCCTGTAGGCAGGGGTGGATTGCCCATAGACCTTACAGGGAAATTTCCCGGTGGGCCAATGCCCAGGGGGCAGCCTGAGCCCTCCTCACAGCCGGCCAGTGGAAGTTTTGGGGTATGTATTTTGTGCTGATGGCAGTATTTTGTGATGGACTGTGGTATTTGGCTCTGTTGGGGAGGTATGTGCCACAATATGGTACTGCTGACCCTGCCTCCATCAATTTGGACCCGGGGCCACTTTTAGTATTTTTTCCAGGGCCACTTTAAGTTCCCAGTCCGCCCCTGCCTGTAGGTGAAATAAACAGTTAACAGATTGTACCTCTGTTTCTCATCATATTTGATGTTGAACAAATGAAGTTTGAAGATATGTGCAAATGAGTTGTAAGAGCCTAGGGGCTTACTCCCGAATGCAGGAGCCTATGTCCTCCTGAGAATGCCCTTATCTCTCCTCCTATGTTTCATTCCCGAGCCAGCCCAGTGCCCTTCATTGACTCTGCTCCCTGTAATCCCAAGCCAGCTGGTATCACTGTCAGATTTCACTGAAAGCCCTCTCTGTGATGACAGTGGAGGCTGGACAAGACAGTACAGTGATAACAAACTGGGACAATCTGCCTTCCCAGAAGTCCATGAGGTCAGGGAACAGGATATGTGCCAGGCAAAGGCCACAGTCCAAGTAGTATTGGACTGGGTTGTTCAGGTAATACGTATCCATTAGCTGACATGCTTCAGCCTGCGTGGCACATGAAAATCTGCACCATCATGTTCATCAAACTGAATTGGCTGCTGCTGGTACTGCTACAGCTGGTGGTGGGTGACTCAGCAGAGGGTGCAAAGGTGTCCCCTGGCCAGACGTATAGGTGGCATGCATCTGCTTGCTGAAAGCTGCAACAAGCGGTATACACATTGTATCCTGGTAATACAGCAATTTTGTATCCTTTTTGTCATCAAGAAAACGTTCTCCCGTTTTGCTTTGATAGCAAGGGTTTAAAAGCAAAGCTGCCCTGTAGTCATCAATTTGCTTGATGCTAACGATATGCACATAAGCAAGCATCATGGTGTCGTCATCAGCCTTGTCTTCCTGCACCAGTGACTCCTCTTCCTTGAGTGGCAGCCTCCTCCTAAACTTCGTCCTCCATGGGACTTGTCCATGAGGGTCCCCAATACCTACAGGATGGCAATCAAGATGTGAAAGCCTTTTTTTTCACCATCCTTTGTCGCGTCAATGTGAGTGTTTTCTCTAATGTAAATATGACTATGTCATCATTGATGCTGCTGTTGTCCCTCCTCACCAATCTGTTGGCCTTCATGAAGCACCTAAGTATGCTACATAAATGCCTCCCTGATAAGCTATCTCATTGCCTGAGCCGCAAATAACACACACTCCCTATGATGGTGGTGTTGTGGATCAGCATTTCTTATTTCCCCCGAAATGCAGTGAAGCTACAATGTTACTCCCATTGTTGCATACTCCATCGTCCAGTAGCTGGCGGGCAGACATCTAGAGCAGTGATTTTCAACCTTTTTTGAGCCGCGGCACACTTTTTACACTTAAAAAATCCCGGGGCACACCACCAACCAAAATGGCACAAAATGACACTAAAACAGTACATATTATACATATAGTTAATAATATAGATTCTAAATGTATTTATACTCACTCAGTGTGAAACCTGGGCCTGTTTCCATGAACACAAAAGGGATATCCTGGCAGGAAGGGTGGAAAGACACACACGAAGCTCTTCCTCAACAGTTCTCAGTCTCTCCCTGTTTTTAGTTTTTATCGCAGTCAAGCTTGAGAAGCCCAGCTCACATAGATATGTGGTTGAAAATGGGAGCACCTCAGATCAGCTTAATGTGCCCCCATCAGACCTCAGATCAGCGTATTGTGCCCCATCAGACCTTAGATCAGCGTATTGTGCCCCCATCAGACCTCAGATCAGCGTATTGTGCCCCCATCAGACCTCAGATCAGGTATTGTGCCCATCAACCTCAGATCTGCATATTGTGCCCCCCTCAGACCTCAGATCAGCGTATTGTGCCCCCATCAGACCTCAGATCAGCGTATTGTGTCCCCATCAGAACTCAGATCAGCTTAATGTGCCCCCATCAGACCTCAGATCAGCTTAATGTGCCCCCATCAGACCTCAGATCAGCGTATTGTGCCCCATCAGACCTTAGATCAGGCGTATTGTGCCCCCATCAGACCTCAGATCAGCGTATTGGTGCCCCCCCATCAGACCTCAGATCAGCGTATTGTGCCCCATCAAACCTCAGATCTGCGTATTGGTCCCCATCAGACCTCAGATCAGCGTATTGTGCCCCATCAGAACTCAGATCAGCGTATTGTGCCCCATCAAACTCAGATCTGCATATGTGCCCCATCAGACCTCAGATCAGCGTATTGTGCCCCCATCAGACCTCAGATCAGCGTATTGTGCCCTATCAAACCTCAGATCTGCATATTGTGCCCCCATCAGACCTCAGATCAGCGTATTGTGCCCCCATCAGACCTCAGATCAGCCCACCCAGCCACATAAGATAAAAAAATAAAAACCTTTCTTACCTGTTCTGCGCTGCGGCTGCCCTCCGGTCCGCCGCTCCGCTCTCTTCCCTGGCCCGCGCACACTATGACCTGACCTGCGTGCAGCGTCAGGTCATAGTGGCGCCCAGGGAAGAGAGCAGAGCGCGGACCGGAGGGCAGCTGCAGCGCAGAACAGGTAAGTAAGATTTTTTATTTTTATCTTATGTGGCTGGGTGGGCTGATCTGAGGTCTGATGGGGGTCTCTAAATACAAGTGAGCGCTTCCATAATGGAAGCGCTCACTTGTATTCGCCCTGGGCCCCCTTGAGTCACTGGGCCCGGAGCCGTCGCCCCCCCGGTAGCTACGCCACTGCCTACACTGTAGGAAGCGTGACTGCGCATCGCTGCGCATTGCCAGGGAACAAAACACAGGGGGCACCATAGTTTGGTGAACTTTCCCCGCGGCACACCCGACCATGTGTTGAAAATCGGCACACTGGTTGAAAATCACTGATCTAGAGGAACATTTGTTGCTTGATGCATATTAGCAACTGATCCGCTGTGTGGCTACTGTTGCCCAGGCCTCAGTTCTAGTACAGCATGGCAATGCTTCAGTTTACACATAAGTAAAGGGAGCAGGAGATGAAGCAACGCTCTGCTCTGTTTTGTCGGGGACGGGAGGAAGCCCATTGAGATAGAATGTAGGGAGAATGTGGATAAGAGCCCGGTGTGGAAACTAGACCAGCACAAACATGGAGGTGTCAATAGGACCGCTGCTGTGGTGCTGCTTTGCTGATGCTGCGCAAAAAAATTGACCCAGTGGGCTCTGAAAGACAAGTATTGCTCCTGGCCACAACAGCGGCTCCACGCATCCATTGTGGCATGCACCTTGCCACACAGCAACAATTCCAAAGATAGGCCTACATTCTCCAAGATATGAGAATACAAGTCACAGATGAGAATTAATCGGCTTTGTCAGGGTGCTGAAGCTCATTGAAGAGACCAGTCCTGTATGGAGACTCACTGGAAGGTTATCGAGTATGGTTATTGCCAATGTTCTATGCGAAACAGATATGCAAGGAGGTATCTTCCAAGAAAAAGAACCATCTTGGAAGTGGCCCCCTAAGAGTCAATATTCAACTTTCCAACAAGCCTTGGGATTTGACAAGGGAATATAACCAGGCCAGATATCCATCCAGATATCCATCCATAGATAGCTGTTCCGGGGTGCTTGCCCCTCATCAGTACAGAGTAGGAATCTGGCTGGTTCAGTGCAATTCTTTGGAAGTGGCTTAAGCAAGGTGCTGAATCTCCTCTTCCATACTGATGAGGGGCAAGCACCCCAAAACATCGGTCTACTGATGTATTTCTGAGAATTAATGGAAAACAAGACATTTCTCAATAATACCGTATTTTTCTCCCTATAAGACGAACCGGCCCATAAGACGCACCTAGGTTTTAGAGGTGCCCATAAGAAAAAAAATATTTTTCATCAGACCTCTGGTCAGACCAGCAATTAAACCCCCAATGTTAATCAGACCTCAGCTGACAGCCCCAATAAGACCCCCAATGTTAATAAGACCTCAGATAAGACTTCATCTCAAACCCCAATGTGAAAGACCCCCAATCAGACCTCAGATAAGAGCCCCATGCCTTTTATTAGCCCCCATATGCCTCTTATCAGCCCCCAGCAGTTTTATATCAGCCCTCTATATGCCTCTTATCAGCCCCCCGTGCCTCTTATCAGCCCCCAGGGCCTCTTATCAGCCCCCCAGTGCCTCTTATCAGCCCCCAGTGCCTCTTATCAGCCCCCAGTGCCTCTTATCAGCCCCCAGTGCCTCTTATCAGCCCCCAGCAGATTCTTATAAGCCCCCAGTGCCTCTTATAAGCCCCCATTGCCTCTCAACAGCCCCCAGCAGTTTCGTATCCGCCCCCAGTGCCTCTTATCAGCCCCCAGTACCTCTTATCAGCCCCCAGTACCTCTTATCAGCCCCCCAGTGCCTCTTATCAGCCCCCAGCAGATTCTTATAAGCCCCCAGTACCTCTTATAAGCCCCTATTGCCTCTCACCAGCCCCCAGCAGTTTCTTATCTGCCCACAGTGCCTCTTGTCAGCCCCCAGTGCCTCTTATCAGCCCCCAGTGCCTCTTATCAGCCCACAGCAGATTCTTATCAGCCCCCAGTGCCACTTATAAGCCCCCCCATTGCTTCTCACCAGCCCCCAGCAGTCTCTTATCAGCCCCCCGTTGCCTCTCACCAGCCCCCAGCAGTTTATCAGCCCTCAGTTGCCTCTCACCAGCCCCCAGCGCCAATTACCAGCCCCTAGCCACATTATATTCGCCCCCAGTAGCCTCATATTTTATAAAATAAAAAAGCCTCTTACCTCTCCTGCTCCTGGACGCTGACGCTGCTCCACCCGCGCTCTCTCTTCTTACTTCTGTGCTGTAACCAGGCGCGCATAGCGTGAGGTCACAGAGCTCCCTCACGCTGTGCACAGCACAGCCAAACTGAGGACCAGGAAGCGGTGAGTACAGAGTCTTCACCGCTTCCTTGTCCTCTAGTGCTAATGAGCGCTTCCATAATGGAAGCTCTCATTAGCACTCGTCCCATAAGACGCAGGGGCATTTTCCCCCACTTTTGGGGGGAAAAAATGCGTCTTATGGAGCGAAAAATATGGTAATAATTCTCAATTTGACAAAATAGAGTTTGCAGACAGCGAAACTTTAAAAGACAATTTTCAAAATTTTTTTAGATCATGACAATTTTAAATAATAATTTAGAAAAAAAATCAACTGGCCACATATAACAATACACTAGAACAAAATTAAAGTTGATGAAGGCGTGAAACAATTGTGAAACAATTGCCAAACAATTTGAAATAATTTTTTACAAAAAAAAAATTTATAACTGACTAATCTACTGAGGTCATAGACCAGAATTAAATTTTGGCATGAAACTGCAAGACAATTTTCATGAATTGTTTGAGAATGAGACAATTTTAGACAATTTGGCAACTAAATTGGCAACAAAGCAAAGGTATTAATAATATAGACGAGGCTGACTGGACCTACACCAACTTTACCACTGGATTAACTCACGCAAATACTGAACTCAGAAGAGGCACAAAAGGACACTGGCACTAATTCACACCCACAGGTACAGTAACTGAGGCCAAGACACGCGGAACAGTGGCAACAAGAACAACCACAGGAACAATAACCCAAATTGAAAATGACAAGAAACCGACACCTGAGTGCACTGTACAATGGCACTAGTGAAACGCCATTGTAACATGGACCTTAAGCTGGCCACACACATGAGATTAAGGTCGGCTGACAATCATTTGGAAAAAAAATCTCAAACTTTTGTTCACATTGGTGAATGGCAGACTTCTGTTGGTCAAAAATTTGATTGGCCAGGTTAGAAAATTACAGCCATTGCTGAATGAAATCACATGTGGAGTGCACACATTAGCCAATCATTTGACATTTTACTGAAGGTCCAAGGAGTCATTCATTAACTGATTCCCTGGTCATCCAGGTTAGTCTGGCAGGTTGCTGGTGGGATCGTTCATATGAATGATCCCACAGATAACTGATCAGCCAAACAATCTCTCATGTTTATGCAAGATTTTAGTAGCAAGTCATTGGTTTCATTCTGATGGACCAAATTGGAACCAAAAGAAAACTGTTTTTGTCTTCTGCTGAACTTTGAGGTCGAATATTGAGTAAGATCCTAGAGAATGCTCTGGTGGCCCTGGCAATATCAGCTGGTAACCAGCAGTTCAGAACCTTTAATAATAAGAACATTATAAAATAATAACTCTACCCTCTCATGTTAAGAGAATTGCCACTAGGGAAATCAGCATAATGTCTCATATCTGAGTAGCTTCAAATAATTCAGCGAGTATTCTCCAAATCCCAGGTAGTGGACCTATAAAACCCATGTCGAGCATGTAATTTCAATGCATTACCTTCACATTCTCTATGGGAAAGAACTATAGGAAGCCATTGTAGTCAACCACAGTAATTTGCAGAAACTTCATGTGAACAAGCAAATGTCAACAATAAAGGCCGCAAACAACAGCAGAAAATTAATATAACAGCCAATAGAGTTGAAAAGAAAAAGTGGTGCTCTTATCATGATGTGTCATTCCAGCTTTCAACTTGTATGAAAGGTTACGGGGGGGACCATATTACTTGTACATAGATTGATAGCTTTTCATTTTGTGCACAATTGTGCCTTCACATAAAGAAATCTTTCCGTAGGTAAGTACTTGAGGCATTCCATTGTTCAGCATGAATGTTATGCCTGTCACGTATCTACAAAAAAATAAAAATAAATAAAACGGGTTAATTGAAGGCGTTAAAAATAATGCAGATTTCATTGTTCCATGTACGTTCATGACTTTCTATAGCATTGGGTTATTATACTATTTTATGTGTATATGTGACAGGTGCTCAGGGGCACAGATGTTGCAAACCAGCAGGTTTATTAAATTGGAAGCCTCAAGTTCAACTTTACAGTGCAGTCTTTAACCAGGGTTGGAGGAGCTGGACTCCATAGGAGTTCCCGCCAGGTCAAGTGAGTCACTCAGCCTGCCCTAACATGCCTCTGTGGATCTCTGAAGGCCTACCACAGCCTGCCCTGCCTGCTTGTCACTTTTAGTAGTGCACCAGTCACTTTATAAACAACCTCCTCGTGCCTCCATCATAGCTTCTATACTACTTTCCTTGAAAGACCCTAATCATCCCATCCTCGTGAATATGCAACCTGCTTGTAACATGATGCCTGCACTGCAACCACCAAACAGTCCATGTCTGTTTTGCAAGGTCCAGAAGTCTTGGCCTACTTCTATGACAGGCAGATGGATAGATAGATAGATAGATAGATAGATAGATAGATAGATAGATTAGTTCAATGCCCCACTGCTGTGGCGGTGCTCTTCTGTAAAAGGGTTAACTAAGCGATTTGCTGTACACTCATGTATTTTTTTTTGTGTAGACAGTCAGTACAGAGTTAATAGACGGTAACAACTAAACACTAGGTAGGGCTGTATCCTCACCGCACAGGGAGGTGCAGCTATTTCATTCTAGAGCTAGATAGAAAAGTATAAGCAGTAGGGATGAGCGAACCCGAATTTTACAAGTTCGGGAACCCGGCCCGAACCCAAAATTTTTCACTGAAGTCCGTGTTCGAATTTGGTGTTTGCGGGTGTTATTATTTTCCATTATAACATGGGTATATCGGAAAATAATAGCATTCTTAAGACAGAATGCAAAAGAATACTGCCATTTAGGGGTTAAAAAAATAACAACTCACCTCATCCATTTGATCGCGCTGCAGCAGCTTGTTCTATCTTCATTCACCAGGACCTGCGATATGCGTGATGAGGTCACCGCACTCACCACTCCATTCTTGCTATCACTCTTATCCTCACCTATGCTCTCCTCTCCCAGTCTCTCTGCATAAGCCCCCATGAAATTTTTTGTGGATCGGATGCAGAACCATTCTTTTCAATGGGGCCTCATAAAATGTGGACAGCACACCTTCTGCTGTACGTTTTCTATGTGTACATGCCATAGTCCTTCAAAAAAGATAGAACATATCCTATACTCAGTTTTGCAGGCAAGTATAGGACATTTCTATTGAAGTGAGAAAGAAAATGACAGCATACACATGGCCAGGGTTCGCAGTTTGCGGACACATATGGTCATATGCATGAGGTGTTAGAAATATAGACAGATAGATACTAAATTTATAGTCACATGGTGCCCAAACTAAACAAAAAAAAACACAAAAAAGTAACACTTTTGAGCAAAAAAGAACAACGCAGTCATTAAAAGATGTAGAAAATCTTCATAAAGAGCACCTTGTATATTCCAATGATTCTTGTTGAATCCTTAAACACTAGACAGGGGAACCTTTGTAGAAAAAAAAATGTTTAATTCATTAAATGTTCTTACACGCAGATGAATATCAAAGCAAGTAAGATCTCTCGCTGGAAAAATGAGACTGTTTGCTGTACTTGAAGACAAAATTCACTACTTCATTTTCCCCACTAATTCCACGCAATGACAATATCTTTTCAGATTTTAAATTATGAGCAGTCATGTCACAGAACACAATGTTCTTCGCAAGTCTACTTTCTATTTATCTACCGCTCCCATTATCTATTCGCTAATTGCTACCCAGGAATCCCATTAAAAATGATGTACCATTTACACTTCTCGAGTAAATAAAAAATGACTTTTCTCAACCTGCTCTGAAGGAAAAATTAGAAAGGGAGGAAAAAAATTAAAGGAGAAAAGAAAGAGAGAGAAGACAGAGATAGCAAAAGAAATGGACAAAAAAACATGGTTGCTTTTTTGCTTTATATAATACTCTGCTCAAAGAAAAGTAACAGAAAAAGCAAAAACAATATAACAAAAAAACAATTAATTTTTTTTGTGTTTGCAATGGCGAAGGGTTAAAAGAGGACATAATAGCATCTTCTGGAAGTCATTAAGCTACAAAGCCTAAGGAGTAAAAAAAAAAAATAAGAAAAGAAAAAAAAAGTTTCCATTTTCTAAAATGTAAATCAAAAACATATTCATTAGTATCGCAAAACAAACATGCAAATCTTCACCACTTGAAAAGCCTCAGCTAAATGTGTACAAGAACACAACCCAAAAATACATCTGGTCCTCGGTTACAGAACTCTCTATTTTGGTTTTTATCTGAAGAGCTCCTCTGTCCTCTTGGTTGGCTCCTTGGATTATTGCAATTTATTATAAGCCTTTTAGCTGGGGATGAAATAAACAGAGATAAAGTCTCCATCATAGACTTAAAGTGTCCAGATGGGACAATGTGCAATGTGTTTTGGTTCACAAAAATGTCCATTAATCATTACTTTCAGGGTTCCAACAGTTTGTTGGACCTAGCGAGCGGATTTAATTTGCAGTTTGTATAATCAATGTACACCTTGTTAATACTATTCTATACTCCCGGCCTTGTCTTCTGTTTTTTTTTCTTTTTGTGCTTTTAGTTTTTACTTTGCCAGCTGATCAAGGAAGGTTTTGTGCCCAAATTTGGATGCAGTATCAGTGGGGCGGAATGCGTTACATCATAACAAAGGCAATGCGGGTACAGCTGGTGATATTTGATTCATCATTGCGAGCATGATTTACTTAGTGTCTGGCAAGCTGCTTTTCAGATGATATTTGTTTCTCATAAACAGTTTTAAAACGGGAGAGCCTGGTGTCAAGATAACAGTTGTATCATCAGTCAAGTTCGAACCTCTGTAGATCCTGCCAAGAAGAGAAGTCTCTGTTATCGGTGGCTGCTGCAACTGCCTGTTTCTGCCTTTGGTTTGGATCTTTTTATTGCTTATTCAAGGGTCTGTGTGTGGTATTTCTAAGGATTTTTGTAAGAATTTAGTCCA
Source organism: Rhinella marina (assembly GCA_900303285.1). NCBI lineage: Eukaryota > Metazoa > Chordata > Amphibia > Anura > Bufonidae > Rhinella > Rhinella marina. The sequence continues at coordinate 84,809 of ONZH01006637.1, read as the reverse complement.
CTGTACCTATAAGTGGTTATTTGAAAAAAGTTGCCCCCCTTTAAAGTATTTGAAATGTTGAGTTTTACTTCAGTTGTAAGAACCTTAGAACATTTCTTATATGATTACATACGAACAAACACCCTTTACGAAATACTAGTCCAACGTAATAAACAAAATCCAAGAATACAGAAAGCTGCGTAACAGTGTCTCAGAGGATACTCCCAATCCTCACAAGTCCATATACAGGACATAACAATGACTTCATTTAAAGTGCATTTACTTCTTCAGAGAAAGTACATCATCACAGTTTCATAAAAAGGGGCTCCAGTCATGTCAACGTCCTGAAGTCTATTCAGAAAGTCCCCTGTATCACCCAAACAATTTGGTAGTCTCTTCACAATGCCTGAGGAAGGGGATGTGACGCCCAAAACGTTGCAGACTGCGTGCCTGAACATGCTGCCTCTCCACCTGAACTGAACTGGCTCCTTGAATGGCTAGAAAGTAGTAATGAACCGCGGCACTCTCAGGTCTTCAGACCAAAAGATGTGCAACGCTTCGACCTGTCTAGGTCTTTCTCAAGAGAAAGACTTGAGAAAGACGTAGACAGGTCGAAACATCGCACATCTTTTGGTGGATAAACAAACATATTGTTTGAAGACCTGAGAGTGCCGTGGTTCATTACTACTTTCTGGATGATGGGGGAACCACGGACTGGTTCCCATCACCACGGGCACCACCACCCTTAAAGAATTTAACCCGTAAGTGCTGCTACATATTTTCTGGAGTCTCCTTGAATGGATAAGTACTAATTGATTATCTTGGACTATATTCAAATGCTTCATTTTTTTCAGTTGCTAAGGATAACACATATGATTTGAGCTGTGAAACTGTGATGATGCACTTTATCTGAATAAGTAAGTGCACTTTAAATAAAGTCATTGTTGTGTCCTGAATATGAAATACTGGTCCAAACAAAACTATTAAAGCATTTCAAGTAAACACATATAAGTAGGCTAGCACCACACTTTAAAAAAAAATATTTTACATCTTCATGTTAAAATCACTTTAGCATCACCTAACACCTTAGTCTTTCGAGCCAGTCTAGATGATAGAATACAAACTATGTGGCGCTAGACTACCTACAGTATATGTGTTTCCTTGGACTTGCCTATAGTTTGTGTAAGTTTGAGTAAGTGGCTGGTGCAGCCTTCTAGCTATATCCCTCATGGCTCACATGGCTCACATGGGTGAGCTGTATCAACTTTGTAATACTGTAATGTCTTTGTAAAAATTTTCATCCTATAATAAAAAAAAACCTACAAATACACTATATGCCCCAAGATGTCTAAATGATGGATGACAAGAATTAAATGAGTTTGGCACATGACTAGTCTAAAAAATAGGTTCAACCAACAAAGAACGAAGGGACAACTTCTCTGTCCCTGTCAGAAAAAGCAAAGTGGCTATCTCTTTACTTACTATGCATTCAGAAAGTGTTGTGGCCTTGTGCTAAAATAAAAAAAAAAATAAAGTTTTTCTCCATCAATCTGCACTCAACACCCCATAATGAGAAAGTGAAAATGGAATTTTAGAAGTTTTGTAAATTTGTTGAAAAAAAGAAAAAATTCACATGGACATAAATATTCAGATCCTTAGCTCTAGGGGCATCTCATTTTTCTTGATTGTCTTTGACGTGTTTCTACAACTTGATTGATGTCCACCTGTAGGACACGAGATAGGATTGTGTGAAGGCACAGAGGGGTACAAAAAGGTTTTGCTACATTTAAAGTTCCCAAGAACACAGTGGTCTCCATAATTCTTAAATATAAGATGTCTGGAACAACCAGGACTCTTCTTAGAGCTGGCCGCTCCACCAACCTACATAAGTAATCGGGCAGAAGGGCCTTGGAAAGACAGGTGACCAAAATCCAATGGTCACTCTGGTTGAACTTCAAAGATTCTCAGACTAGACTATCAGACTGTAAAAAAAAACAAGATTCTTTGGTCTGATGAAACCAAGATTGCAACTCTTAACTTTGATTCTAAGCACCATGTCTGCAAGAAAACCAGGTGCTGCTAATCACCTGCTCAATAATATTCCTATAGTGAAGTATGTAGATGGCAGCATCATGCTGTGGGGGTGTTTTTTCAGTGTCAGAGACAAGGAGACTGGTCAATGTTGAGGGAAAGTGTTGGATCAAAGTACAGAGATAGTCTTAATTAAAACCTGATCCAAAGTGCTCTGGGCCTCAGACTGGGCTGAAGGTTCACCTTCCAACAAGACTATAACCCTAAGCACACAGTCAAGACAACAAAGGATTAGCTTAGGAACAAGTCTGAGAATGTACTTGAGTAGCTCAGCCACAGCCATGAATGGCAGAATACCCTTAAATCCAGTTCCTCACTTTCCCTTAATTTTCTTGTTAAAAACTCCCCACCGTGGTGCCCTTACAGTGTCATCCTCCTCCTAGCCCGAAAACTGTGCCTGTTGTATTGTCCATCAACCCCAAATTAATGTAAAGATATTAGTGCCATATTAATCTCAGTGAGAATACCAGTACCGCACAGATAATGCCCCTACAGTAATTAGTGCCCTCAAAAATGATTGTCCAGAACAAATACTGCCCTTGACATTAATGGTGCTACAGATATAGTGTTGTCAAAGGTAATTGTTCCAAACTGCCACTGACAGTAATAATGCCCAAATAGTGCTTCCAAAAACACTGCATGAAGCAGAGTGACCCCAGTAGTAATAGTTCTCAAACATTACCCCCCAATATAACTGTTCTAAGTAAGACAAGACAAGGATTTTGGCCAGGAGGTGGGGCTTAATGCTACGTTCACTTTAACAGACTGTCAGACACTTTGATAGAGTATGGAAGCAACACTCCATTCCAGCCAATTTCATTTCACCCCATTTACCCATTGAGAGAGAGCTCAACAGTGCACAGAAGTGGTGAAGGACCTGTAAGGACCTTAGTGATGTCACAAAGTGGGTGGAGCTCCTGTGCTGTGTGTATGTGAGAGGTTAGTGGTTTCCCTCTATATGTTGTCAAGTTATTTCCTTCTCAGTCCCTGTAATGTCCTGTGATAGCCCATAATAACATCCTAGAAAGACTGGTTGTGGTTTTCTCATATCCTTCTCCATGCAAGGATGTTATAGTTACTAGAGAGGGGTCGTTGATCCAGGGAGTTATTCTGATTGCCTGACTGGAGTCGGGAAGGAATTTTTCCCCCTAAAGTGAGGAAAATTGGCTTCTACCTCACAGGGTTTTTTGCCTTCCCCTGGATCAACTTGTAGGAAAACAGGCTGAACTGGATGGACAGATGTCTTTTTTCGGCCTTACAAACTATGTTACTATGTTACTAATGACCCCTGCTGCCCCATAATAACAGTCTGGACATGCTAGGAGTTGTAGTTCTCCCCTTATATCCCTCTTCATGTAATGGCTACTGATGCAACATAATAACAGTTTGAAAAAGCTGGGAGTTGTTCTCTCTTCTTATATGCCTCTCCATATAATGTTTAATAGTCTGAACATGTTGGGAGTTTTAGTTATACACTCATACCCCTCACCATGTAATTTCCACTGATACCTGATCATAACAGCTTGGGCATCCTTGAAGTAGTGGTTCTCTCCTCTTATACAGCTCTTGATGTAATGTTTAACAGTCTGAACATGCTGGGAGTTATAGATCTTTCCGCTTATATCATATAATGTCCACAGATGTCCTATAATAACAGTCTGAACATGCTGGGAGTTATAGATCTTTCCGCTTATATCATATAATGTCCACAGATGTCCCATAATAACAGTCTGAACATGCTGGGAGTTATAGATCTTTCCTCTTATACCATATAATGGTCACTGATGTCCCATAATAACAGTCTGAACATGCTGGGAGTTGTAATTCTCTCCACTTATACCTCTCTGTATAATGTTCACTGATGCCCCATAATAACAGTCTGAACATGCTGGAGGTTGTAGTTTTCTCCTCTTATATCCCTCTCCATCTAATGTCCACTGATGCCCCATAATAACAGTCTAAACATGCTGTGAGTTATAGTTCTCTCCTCTTATACCTATCTTAATGTAATGTTTAACAGTCTGGACATGCTTTGAGTTGTAGTTCTCTCCTGTCATTTCCCTCTCCCCGTCCCCACCTGCCATTGGCTGCTCCCCCGACATCCGGTGTTGGGGCAGCAGCCAATGGCAGGCGGGGACGGGGAAGAGCCTCCCTAGCATCACGGGTGACGCTAGGGAGGCTCTCCCCCGACTCTAGATCTTTTCATCTGCGCACGAGGAGGAGCTGCAGTGGCCATGCAGAGACCAGGAGCGGCGCAGGGAGCCAGGTAGGCATATTCAATGTGAGGAGTCCAGCATATGGGCGAGCTTTTTATAGTCTCGGATAACCCCTTTAAGTACCCCAGGGTTGTCAGCCAATGGCTGGTGAAGATTAGGCTACGTACTGTAGAGGCCTCACAGGCAAGCACTGGCCACAGCCTGCAACAAGGAGTTTCACTAGGGATTTTGTCGGCCGGGCCTGCTGCTGGAGGGCAGAGGAGGGCCAGCGGGTTCGGACCACCAGAACCGAAGCAGTAGGGTGAGTGGAGTGGACATAATAACAGGACTTAGGTTTAGTCCTCAACTTTAGCAAAACATCTTGTGCCTATGTGTCGGTGCTAGCAGAACAAAAAGACACTGCCACAGCTACCACTTTTGTCTCCCTGTAGCTGCCCCCTAGCATTAAATACACATAATATGGGTAGAAAGGCCTAGCATTATGAGTGTATGGTGATACGTTATCTCCAATGTAGTGTAATGACCTTCTTCAGTCATAACTTACCATGCTGACTTAGCGATTTATGATATGAGTGCTCTATTAATATTAGTTTTCATCTTCTCATTAAATATATTTCATGCCCAACCAGATTTACAACAGACTTATAAAGAGCAAGGGAGATGGATGCGAAGCGCAAGGATTCTCCCCCCACGTATAGCTAAGTATATCTCACTGCCAAAAACTCATTTAGCTGGTTTAGAACATCTCTATTTATTCAGTGTCTTTCTCAATGGACTTTTCTTTATGCACAGAAGTAGCATATAACATGTTACATACCTACCATTCCTTTCAATGGCATGTTAAATGTCAATTTGATGTTTGCTATGTCTGTATACCGTCTGTACATGTATGTGATCCCTATGAGACCTGATGCATAGCAGAAGATTGTTTTTTGGCATCGAGCAGGCCCATATAGTAATCCACAGCCTGCTGCGTTGTCCCATACAGTCCCAGCAGCACCATGCTCCATCTATTGATATTTTACCATGACTTCCTATCGGCAACATATATATGAAATATGAGTATACTTTGCTGCTCCTTATTTACAACAATATATTACATACAGGACCTCTTAGGAAACATAAAAATAAAGGTCATTTTAGGTTCTGTGTCCCGATTCAGCGCAAAGCGCCGTTATACTCGCCTCGAGTCCCAAGCCGTTGCCCCCGGCAATCTCCACAGCAGCCCTCATGTCGATCCCAGCAGTGAGAGCGTGTCTGCCAGCGCCAACATTTCCGGCACTCTGGTGGCCTCCAGTGGTCAGAATGCAGGTTGCACACTGCAACTCCCTCTGGTGTCCAGTCAATAGCATTACAGGTAATTGCTGGAACTTCCCCCAGAGGTCACATGACATGATCTAATGGGATGGCCTATATAAGCTTCTTTCTGAGCACCAACTGGTGCCAGAGTATCAGGTCCTTTCCAAGTACTCCAGCGGTTTGTCCTCATCTGCCTTGACTCCTGTGTATCCTGACTTCGGCTAGATTCTGCACTACTTGCCTTGCACCTACCCCAGCTAACCGCTTCCCGGTAAGGTTAAGCGACCTGCAAGCCCCCGGCAGCCAAATCCATCCTGCCTTGCAGCGGGCTCTGGTGAAGACCGGGGGGCTTGTTAGTCTCCGCACGCTGGTACTTTTAAGTACTACCGGAAGCTGGCGAAGAGGAGCTATATCAAACCTGCAAGGTTTGTTACTGCAGCGACATTCTGCTTGGCACCACCAAGTTCCTAACCACTTACCTCCAAACTGTTTCAAAACTCACTCAAGCTATTTTATGCCAAGCCATGCCTCTAACCCCACCCAATGCTTATCTATACACAACCAATCCCACTCAGCCCCATTTGAGCCCCCACACATAATACGAATACTGTTTCAGTGACCCCGACAGTAAGAATACCCTTTAATGCCCCAACACCATAAAAATATCCCCTTGGTGCCATTCAGCCAGTAATGGTGCATTCTAACATGGTGTGATGTCCTCTTTCAGACCCCCACACAATAGTATGCCCCATAAGTGCCTTCCTTACAGTAGAATGCTCCCATAACTGCCACACACACACACGGGGTCATTATAAAACTGGTGTAAAGTAGAACTGGCTTAGAAACCAATCAAATTTCACCTTTCATTTTGTAAAGGAGCTGTCCAAAAGAAAAGGTGGAATCTGATTGGTTGCTATGGGCAACTAAGCCAGTTCTACTTTACACCAGTTGGATAACTGCCCCACACACAGTGTTTTGTCCCCTTTTTGCCCCATTACACAATAAAATGCCTTCTAAGTGCCCCTCACAATAGAATGCACCCTTATTGCCCCACACAAAATAGAATAACCTTAAAGGGGTTCTCCGGGAATTAAGAAAATGAAAATACTTAAATATTACTTTATTACGAATATATTCCCAAATACCTTTTATTAGTTATAATGGCTCGTTTTGTCTAGGGATCAATCATTAGGAAAAACAAAATGGCTGCTGTCCTATTAGTGCACACAAAACCTGTCCTAATCACACAGGAGGACAAGTTACTTCACAACATTGAGGTAAAAAGCTTTCTCATCCTCTACTTGTCAGTGGTTATGGTCCTGAATACAGTTTAATATGATATTTAGCTGAATCTTTGTGGGAATGGAGTTTATGAGGAGACATGAAGTACAGAGAGGACGGACAGGACAGACTGTGGTAATGTGGGACTGTGGTAATGGAGACTGCATACAAGGTCTGCTGCTTATCAGCCACATCTGCTCATGGACTCAATTCCTACAGAAATTCAGCTAAAGATTGTATCATCTCTATTCAGGATCATAATCCCTGACATGTAGACCAGAGCAGAGGATGAGGCAGCTCTTTATCTCATGTTGTGAAGTAACATGTCCTGCTGTGTGATTAGGACAGGTTCTGTGTGCACTAATAGGACAGCAGCCATTTTGTTTCTCCTAATCATTGCTCCCCAGACAAAACAAGCCATTATATCTAATGAAAGGTATTTAGGAATATATTTATAATAAAGTAATATTTAAGTATCTTCATTTTCTTAATTCCCGAGAACCCCTTTAAGTACCCCCTCACAGTACAATGTTCCTATATTTTTTTCACATACAGTGTGATTTTCCCTCAACACAGAGTGTCCTACCCTCACATCACATACTCCCAGGGTCTATGTGGAGCTCGATAGGCAGTTAAACACCCTTCTACTAGCCAATAAAAGAGACTGGTTGGAAGTCTGTTGCTTTATTACCCGGATGTAGGATTAGGGTGAAATTGAGGCACAAATAAAAATATGCACGTTATTAAACTGCTGTCCTAACAGTGTTCTTATATAACATATCCAGCAGTTTACCAGCTATGCTCCAACAAAGGGATGGACTAGAAAACACAGATCCTCTTTCTGTGTAGACATGGAGGATACTGCCCTCCTTCCCAGAGTGCTTTTCACTTCTTTTTGGGGAGGTAAATGAAGGAATTAAACAATAGACAATTACCAACAATTGCCACTAGATGGCACCATCAATAGCACTCAGAGTAATATGCTAAGTGTTGCTGAATCAAATACCACAGTGCAGCACAAAATTCTGCCACCTGCACCATAGTATTCAACTGTATCGCTGTCCGGAGAACAGTTGAATTAATGCGGGCACCTTCAGTTGATGGCCAGGTGCGTAAGAGAGAATCAGATTATTATGTAACTGGCTGGCGGCCATGAGAAGGGCTTGGATGGCCCTCCTATGGCCCTCCTAGGCACAGCAGGCCCACCGGGAAATTTCCCTGTAGGACCTATGGCCAATCCGCCCCTGGGCATTATCCTGGCAGTGTCCTGGTTTTCACCCTTTAACTCTTATACAGGGATCTGGACTTTGCTGCAGTGGGACCAACACGCCTCTACCTCTTAGTCCTGGTGTGGTTAACAGCTGACCCACAGGGGTCAGAGACACCAGTGCTAAGCACCAAGAAGGTCAGGCAATACCAGTAAGGTCAGGCAGCAGAAGATCAGACAAGAAGAGGTTGGTACGTGGGCAGACAAACAGAACAGCACACCTTCACTAGAAGCTAGCAAGCTAGATAACATACAGCTCATGTGCCCTCCACTATAGGAAGGTGCCTTACATACCCTTAAGGTGACCAGCCATTGGTTGGGTGCACACGAGCTGGACCTTTAAGCTGAGAGACAGGCTGGGAGGACTTGGTAGAGATGCGCAGGCTTTTATCTGCAAAAGACCTGTGGGATGCCAAAGGTAGGACCCGCTCTTGGTGGGCAGTGGAGGGCAAGCGGGTCCAGGACAGAGGAATCAGGGTGAGCCACGTGGCACCTATGCCCATCTGGAGGGGCAGAACAATGACAGGTATAAGCGGCCATTGCAACAAAGTATTACCTGCCTCCAGCTTTTTTTTTTTGAACATTACCTTTAATTGTAATCCTGCCCTCTAAAATATCAGATGCCTGCTGATCCTGTTCCCAGTGTTAAAAAGTGACAGGAAGTGTTAGCTTACTACCACAGCTCAGGATTTTCTTTCACTATTAAAAGTAACCAAAAAATATTTTAAAAATGTAAAAAAAAAAAAAAAAAAATTATGAAACAAATACCTAATTTTTTGGACAATAATTTTTTGCGTGAGTTATTATCCAGATACAAGACATCTATTAATTTCCATTAAGTGCACAAACTTGCACCCCTACATTATGGCTGTTACCATACTATATTGATCTATTACCACTGCTTTTCTCTTCACAAAATGAGTCCCATCTTTTCCTTAATCTATAACTTCCAGATCTGATAATTCATGACTGTTTTCCCATCCTTTACATGTTCTAATTGTAGATATTTACAGTGTTCCTTTGATGATTATAATAGGAGTCATTTTGTTCTATTCTGATCAGAAGTTGTCATAGTTAATTATGGTGCTGGAGCTGTGACAATATACTGGGCCAAAGTTTCTAAAATGTTGAGTAACAGATGTGGCAGACAATGGATTACGGAACCACGCTCACTGCTACTAGAATTGTTCCCAAATGCAGACTAAACAAAACTGAAAATTGCTTCAAATAAAAATTCCACTAAAGATGCGCAGAGAAATATGACAAGGCATATTCTATAATGAAAATAATTAGGGTGGAACACTGGTCACTACAACACTTCAAGCAAAACTGATACACCGTGTTATGCCAAGTGCCTGGTATTATTTTTTTATCCTTTTATACAGAGTGTCCCCTGTATATAAAATACCCCCCACAGTACCATTTGTATATAAAATCTCCCAATAGTGCCACCCTGTATATAAAAGCTCCCCAATAGTGTTCCCCTAATATAAAAATACCCCCAATAAATGCCACCCTGTATAAATAAGACCCCCATACACACACACATTGTGGCATCAATTATTCTGGGTATGGAAAAGAAAATACCAGCCTCATCCACTTGAATGTGCCAACAGTCGCTCTGCACTAAAGGGAAGTTAAAGGACCTGATGCTTCTAGCATCATGACGTCATTTATGACATCATAACACCGGGAGTATCAGGGCCTTCCACTTTACTCCATTGCAGATTGAGTGTCAGCGTGTCCAAGTGGAAAAGGGGAGTACATATATATATACACCCAGGGTGGGCCATTTATATGGATACACCTAAATAAAATGGGAATGGTTGGTGATATTAACTTCCTGTTTGTGGCACATTAGTATATGGGAGGGGGGAAACTTTTCAAGATGGGTGGTGACCATGGCAGCCATTTTGAAGTCGGCCATTTTGGATCCAACTTTAGTTTTTTCAATGGGAAGAGGGTCATGTGACAGATCAAACTTATTGAGAATTTCACAAGAAAAACAATGGTATGCTTGGTTTTAACATAACTAAAGTTATAGTGCTGCCCATTGTGTTGGATTGTCAATGCAACCATCTTCTCCCACTCTTAACACACTGATAGCAACACCGCAGAAGAAATGCTAGCACAGGCTTCCAGTATCCGTAGTTTCAGGTGCTGCACATCTCGTATCTTCACAGCATAGACAATTGCCTTCAGCTGACCCCAAAGATAAAAGTTTAAGGGGGTCAGATCAGGAGACCTTGGGGGCCATTCAACTGGCCCACAACAACCAATCCACTTTCCAGGAAACTGTTCATCTAGGAATGCTCGGACCTGACACCCATAATGTAGTATATGGGCAGCACTTTGAACACATTTTATAAGTGGTCAGAAACATGTAAATAACTCATGAAAGAATAAAGTTATGTTAAAACCAAACACACCATTGTTTTTATTGTGAAATTCTCAATAAGTTTGATATGTCACATGACCCTCTTCCCATTGAAAAAACTAAAGTTGGATCCAAAATGGCCGACTTCAAAATGGCCGCCATTGTCACCACCTATCTTGAAAAGTTTCCCCCCTCCCATATGATAATGTGCCACAAACAGGAAGTTAATATCACCAACCATTCCCATTTTATTTAATTGTATCCATATAAATGGCCCACCCTGTATATTTGCCACGTGAACAGCCCCATAAACTTTGGTTTTGAAAATGGATGCTGTTACTAAAACGGCTGTCACGTGCCTGTAGTGTGACTGTAGCTGTAAAATTTTGTGGCCCTTTTTTAAAAAAAAATCACTGGAAAATCTCTTTAATGATAGTCATGTAAAATTATTGATTCTTCCTTGGAGAACTAGAAGTAAAAGAAGTAGCAGATCAAAAAAACGAAAATCATGTGATCAGCTGGATGGACTCAGGAGCATAGCTATAGGGGGTGCAGAGGTAGCTGACGCTACCGGGTCCACGAGCCTGAGAGGGCCCAAAGACTCTTGTGCCACATAAGAAGACACCAGTATTATAGAACATGCGTGCTGGTCAAGTTACACCTCTGGCTGGAAGGAAGGGGTTAGGTCAAGAATTTGGCATGGGGGGGTGCAGTTTAAAATTTTGCCTCAGACAGCACGAAGGCTATGTTCTTCCTTGCCCCTGGCCACAAAGCACTTAGGGAAGGGGGGCCCAAGCAGAACTCTTGCACCAGGGTCCATGAGCCTTTAGCTACGCCCCTGGCTGGACTTGAAGTTTTTTCATATTCTACTTTCAAAGAGATGCACTTAAATATCTCACTAAATTCTGTTTGATGAGTTTAGAGCAAGAATTTTTTTAATGTTTTTTCATAAATATTCCCTTTCAGGACCTATTGACTTCAGGTTCAGAGATGTAAGTATTCAATCCTTGACCTGACAGTGAGTGCACGGCACATCTGTAATTAAAAGTAATTGGTTTCAGTGAATCTCAAAATACATCTAACTCTGGAGCAAGAAAAGTGATCTCGACTCCAGGTCTATATTTTCAATAAGAAAATGGACAGGATTAAAGCTAAATGGAAGGCACGGTATAGATCGTGGTTACATCTGTGTCATTTGGTGTAATTAAATGTGGAGCTTCCCCGTGTTGTCCGCCTCTTCATGGGACGCATGTAAGACATCAGGCTCTCTTCATCGTAGGAGAGCACTAGAAGGATTTCCTGTGGCTGTCCCTTTGTGTTTTCTAAGTACCTGACTGCAGTGTTTGTGGTTTCTAGCACTTACTTAAAGAGATTATAGTTTTACTTAATCAGCTATGTCTGCGGTTAACAATAAGTAGCTTTTAGCTAGAAAATTGATCTTTTGGCTCACGACCAAATAACTTTCAATAGACTGTTTTTGACCTACGACAACATGTCATTTAAACTGTTCCAAGTAGAAAAGTGAGAAAGAATATATGATGGTGAGCAACCGGTGAGGATATAGAAAAGCCATAGTTTATTGGGTTTCTGGGCCTTTTTATGGATGGTCTATCCTCAGGATAGGTCATTATTATCAGATTAGTGGAGGTCCGAAGCCCAGCACCCCCGCCGACCAACCGTTTTGGGCAAGAGCTGGAAACTATACAGTGGATGGAAAGCTGTGCCCACTGTATAGTTTCCGGTGCACTACATTCATTTTAATCAGAGCTGAGCTGTAATACAGTGATGAGTACAGCCAAGCAAGGGGGCATCTTGGGAGTCATAGTTTTACCACAGCTGGAGTGCCGGAGGTTAGCCATCCCAGCTCTAGTATGACCACCAAACAGTGGATGGAGTCTTCTGCTTCCGGCTCCATCCACTGTATAGTTTCCTACACCAGTAGCTGCCAAAAACAGCTTATGGAGAGGGGAAAAATAGGGTAAAAGTGCCTTTTTAAAGGTATAGTGTATAATGGTAGACTGATCAGACCATCACTGTGACCAGAGAGGGGCCCTGTAGTGACTTAATTAGAGCATCACACTGATAGGTGCAATGCTGTTCTATGGACTTCTTTATCTGGGCCTATCAAGAGAACAATAGAGCTGTCATACTATTATTGCTCATGTACACCAACTATTATCACAGGGATTACCATTCAAATAACATCTTAGGCTACTTTCACACTAGCGTTTTTAAATTCCGGTATTGAGTTCCGTTATAGGGGCTCAATACCGGAAAAAAACGCTTCAGTTTTGTCCCCATTCATTGTCAATGGGGACAAAACTGAACTGAAGACAACGGAATGCTCCTGAAAGCATTCCGTTCCGTCTTCAGACCGGAGGACAAACCGCAGCATGCTGCGGTTTGCTCTCCGGTCCAGGCATCCGCACCAAGACGGATCCGGAATGACCCCCAATGCAAGTCAATGGGGACGGATCCATTTGGTGTGGACACACCAGTAATCCGGATCTGTCCTCCATTGATTTCCAATGGGGGGTCATTCCAGATCCGGCATACATACACACAGACATACATACAAACAAACATACAGACATACATACAAACATACAGACATACTTACATACTCCCGGCAGGTCTTCGGAGCGTCAGGACGCCTCACACAGGTCACGATTCCCACAGCGCCCTCTGCTGGGACCTGGTGGAATCGTCAGATGACGATTCCCCAGGCGCCCAGCAGAGGCGCTGTGGGGAATCGTGACGCTGTGTGAGCCGTCCTGACGCTGCCGAAGACCTGCGGGGGAGCATGTTAAGTATGTATGTGTGTTTTGTATGTCTATATGTGTGTGTATGTTTATGTGTATGTTATATGTATGTACTTGTGTGACATGTGTGGGGCCGGAGCGCTGTTCCGGCTCCACACATGTCACTGCGGTTAGGCCTGATCCCGGCAGCACCCTTTACCTGCCGGATCCAGGCCTGCCGCCAGTGTGTAAAGGAAAGTAGGACCTTAATATTCAATGGGATAGTACTGCAAAAAAAAAAAAACTAACCCACCAATTCTAAAAAAAAATATGTTTTATGATTTTTGGGGTAATTTATCAAACTGTTGTAAAGTAGAACTGGCTTAGTTGCCCATAGCAACCAATCAGATTCCACCTTTCATTTTTGATGGCTCCTTTGGAAAATGAAAGGTGGGATCTGATTCGTTGCTATGGTCAACTAAGCCAGTTCTACTTTAAACCTATTTGATAAATGACCCATTTGTGTCCCTTTCTGATGGACGTGTCCTTTTAATTCCTATTGAGGTCAACCATTGAGTCAGTACTAGATACTTCAGACACAAAGGAAAGAACATAAGAACCAAATTGTCAGGAAATTACATATCCATGATGCAGTGCACTGCTGTTTTGGGTGGTCAACCTATTTGTGGGCCTAAATATGGAGCCAGTCAGGTTTCTGATCCTGCATCCAATCCCAGAGCAAGGCGGTGGATGTAAAGAGGTTGTCTTACTTTTGCAAATGTCATTTATCATGTAGAGAAGGTTAATACAAGGCACTTACTAATGTATTGTGATTGTCCCTATTGCCTCCTTTGCTGGCTGGATTCATGTTTCAATCTCATTATACACTGCTCGTTTCCATGGTTACGACCTCACTGCAATAGAGCAATGGTGGCTGTGCTCGCACACTATAGGAAAATGCGGTGGCCTTTCTGTGACCATGGGAGTGCACATAGGATGGCGCTTTTTCCTAAAATGTGCAAGCACGGCCACTGCTGCTGGATTACAGGGTGGTCGTAACCATGGAAACCAGAAGTATACAATTTGATGGAAAAATGAATCCAGCCAGCAAAGGAGTCAATATGGACAATCAATCACAATACATTAGTAAGTGCCTTGTATTAACGTTCTCTACATGATAAATGCCATTTGCCTGTGATTTTGTCCTGGCTCCTGTTTGTTCTGTGTGCTCAGCACAGTGCTGCATTTCAGTTGTAAATTTCTTATACTGACCACAGCTAGATTCTGGATTAACCCCTTGACTACTGATTAGACTGTAACTGTTTCTCCTGACCTTGTACTCCTTGGCTTGTTTTCTGGTTTTGGCTCCTACTGACTTGACTGGTTTAGACTCTGGCTTGTTTAACTGTCCCGCTACTTCTTGGTATCTGAAAGGTCTGCTACCTTCTGAGCTTGCACCTGTTTTTTTAGGTGCCCTACTCAGCAGTAGAAAAAAAAAATAAAAAAACTAAAATCTTAATATCATTTTATGTTGCTGTTTATGTTGTAGTTACTTTGAATTGTCTTGTATTTAGTATTTAGCTTAAATTGTGTGTTTTTGTTTTTTTTTTACTTTGGTTAATTTGGTCATTACCGCTGAGGTTGTATTTGGTTTGTTTTGGTTTCTGCATAGTCTGTATAGGTGTCCATTTGGGTGTAGCTGGTAACTGGTTTAATTAAATTAGCATAAGAAAAGACCTAGCTCACCTCGTTAGCGTAATAACAGCTGTACCTGTATTTAAGGAAGGTTACAGCTCTGTCGAGTTTACTCTGGTGAAGTTTACAGCTGGTGTTTGCAGCCAGACATAAGTGCAGCAGACAGACAGAAGTGTGTAGTTTTAAAAACTGCAGTAGTCTGAAAACAGCAGGAGTTTGGTGACGGTATTGGTTTCTTCTGTTTGGTGAGTAACTGCCTTAATTCTAAGATGTCTGGTTTGGTGCAGTGTAACACTTGCCTGGCTGATGTGTTCCGTAGTACTCTTTGGAGTTTGGGGTATTGACCATTATGTATGCAATTGTCCACTTTATATGATGAAATTTCTAGGCTGCAGTCTTAAGTGTGTAGCCTGCAATCGAAAGAATTGAATCTGTCCCAGCCAGAGAGTGCTGTCAAGCAGCCCTGTAATCCACCACTGCTTCCCCAAAGGTCCATGAGGAGAAGGGCTGTGTGGAAGACAGTTGGCTCTGGTAGGTTGAGAGTTGTAGAGCATAAACACAATACTATTGGAATTTCTGTGTATAATCCCTATGGTGTTCTGTCTGATTTGGAAAGTGATATAGCAGCAGATACAAGCATCGATACTTAGGCACAGGATGTTGTAAGTCCCAAAGGAGAAAATTGTACCAATGGGGATCTGGTATCTGAGGTGAAGGTGGGAGAAAATATGGGTTCCAGAGATCACCATTGTTTGTGATTAGAAATCCAAAATTAACTATGAGAAATCCCATTCTGCAACCAAAGTATTGGATTTTAGGAAGACTGCAACCAAAGTATTGGATTTTAGGAAGACTAAGTTTGAGGCTATGGGGGAATATGTAAAGAAAGAATTAAAAGGGCGGGATAAAACAGCAAGACCGAGTGCTCAGTGGAAGGCATTTAAAGAAGTCCTCTTAAAGGCAACTAGACTATATGTTAGACAAATTAGCAAAAGGAAAAGATAGAGAAATCCACTATGGTTTACTAGAGAGGTAAGAGCTATAGTGAATGATAAAAAGTCTGCCTATAAGAGGTATAAAGAGTCTGGAAGTGTAGCGGACAGAGAAGTGTATAAAATTATACAGAAGAAGACAAAACAGATTATTAATGCTGCTAAAGCTTCAAAGGAGGAAGAAATGGCCAAATCTGTTAAGGAGGGTAATAAAACCTTCTTCAGATATATTCGTGATAGGAAGAAGAAAAACTGCGGCATTACTAAACTTAGCAATGGAAAAAATCAGTATATAGATGGGGATAAGGTGGTTGCTGACCATCTGAATAACTACTTCTGCTTAGTTTTTTTAGATGGCGACTTTCATAATCAGAACATGGCTGGACATAGCATTGCCTCTAGTTGTAAGGATTCAGCCCCAGTGTTTTCAGAGGCCGATGTTCTAGAGGAACTTGTCCGGCTAAAGTTAAATAAGGCAATGGGTCCGGATGGCATCCACCCCAGAGTTCTTAAAGAACTCCGCTCTGTGATTGTTGGCCCACTAACTCATCTGTATAATCAGTCCCTTCTTACAGGAGATGTTCCTGATGATTGGAGAATGGCAAATGTTGTACCCATTCACAAGAAGGGTAGTAGAGAAGAAGCTAGTAACTATAGGCCAGTCAGCTTGACAACTGTAGTGGTAAAAATGATGGAGACTCTACTAAAAAAGAAGATAATTGACCATCTAACAACAAACAACTTGATGGACCTAGACCAGCATGGCTTTACTGAGGACCGATCATGTCAGACTAATCTCATTGATGTCTTTGACTATGTAACTAAAGTGCTGGATGAAGGTGGTGCTGTGGATATCGCCTACCTGGATTTCAGTAAAGCTTTCGATACGGTTCCCCATAAAGAGCTGATAAAGAAGTTATCAAGAATTGGACTTAACCCCTGGATAGTTCAGTGGATCTGCAGTTGGCTGAAGGACAGATACCAGAGGGTTGTTGTTAATGGAGTGTATTCTGAGCAGAGGCTGGTTACAAGTGGGGGCCACAAGGATCTGTTCTGGGTCCTGTTCTACTTAACATGTTTGTAAGTGACATAAGGGTCGGCTTGGTAGGGAAGGTTTGCTTGTTTGCTGATGACACAAAAGTGTGTAATAGGGTTTATGTTCCAGGAGGTGTCTGTAATATGGAGAATGATTTATCTTTATTAGATAAGTGGTCAAAACAATGGAAACTGCAGTTCAATGTTTCCAAATGTAAAATAATGCACTTGGGGAGAAGAAATCCTCTATTGAGTATCGTATTGACAGTTCTGTGCTAACAAAGACCTCAGAAGAGAAGGATTTGGGGGTAGTCATCTCTGACAGCCTCAAAATGAGTAACCAATGCAACCAGGCGGTAGGGAAAGCAAATCGTATGCTTGGCTGCATAGCTAGAGGTATAACAAGCAGAAAGAGGGAGATTGTGATCCCTCTGTATAGAGCTCTAATGAGACCACATCTGGAATACTGTGTTCAATTCTGGAGACCTCACCTGCAAAAGGATATTGCTAAAATAGAACGGGTCCAAAGAAGAGCTACAAAAATGGTGGAAGGTCTAAAGCATAGAACTTATCAGAAAGACTCCGAGTTCTTAATATGTATAGGCTGGAGCAAAGAGAGAAAGGGGGGACATGAATTGAAACCGGTTAGTTGGGGGGAAAATCAAGAACAACATTAGAAAATATTATTTCACTGAAAGAGTAGTAGAAGCTTGGAACAAACTTCCAGCAGAGGTGGTTGATAAATCCACAGTAACTGAATTTAAACATGCCTGGGATAAACATGTATCTATCCTAAGATAACAATAAAGGAATAATAAAAGGGCAGACTAGATGGACCAGGTGGTCTTTTTCTGCCGTCAATCTTCTATGTTTCTATGTTTCTATAAGCTTGGTCTCCAGAAGCCAAGTTCAACTCTGGTGAACACTTAGGGCAGTGGCGTAATTACGACTGACTGGGCCGCACAGTGAATTTTTAAATAGGGACCCCCATCCAGCAACTTCTTCGCAACCCCCAACTCTTATGCAACCCTCACTCATGTGGCTAGTCAAGATTGACCTCTCAGACAAGGTCCGACAGCTGCGCCATCCGTTTCCTACAGTGTTTCTGTATGCAATGTCATTGCATAATACTGTTGAAAGGGCCCTAACAATAAAATCTTTTAGTCTTCCTCCTGATGGGGCCCCTTGTGGGTCTAGGCCCCAAAGCAGCTGCTATAGCTACGCCTTTGACCTAGGGGTAGCCTTAGATCTGCAAACCAAAGTGGTGAAGGAAGATAGGTAGCAGATTTACTCTTCCTCAACTTTTTTATTACACAAACATGGCTGATCTTTATATCCCCCAGGTAGTGGATCATTAGTGAGTGGCTGCCACTGTTGCATTTTGGGTAATGGGTTAATGTAGAACAAATTTTTCAGTCTATTCATACTACATTGAGTAGTTATATCATAAGAAATGTTAGACACAGTATATGATTTGTAAAATGTCCTAATTCAATCCTATTCAGTTACATTTATGTTGAGATTCTCTATAGTCAATTCTACACAATATTTTTGCAAAGTTATATTTTTATAGCCTTTTCTCTTTAAGATAAGCTCTTGGGTGCTATAAGTAGCAGTAACAGAACTGCAATAAATGAGCCATTTAATGTCCTCAATCTCAATTTATTTGCCTTTTATCTTTTTATCACTTAGTTGATCTCATCTCATTTTTGGTGCTTATCTTTAGGGATTCATGTATCAAAGTATTTAATTATACCAAGGTTTTACTACAGCCCTAATGCGACTGCTTATCAAAATAAATAAATTATGATATGCAGTGTACTTCAAAAAAGTTTACGCCGGGGCTCTTGTGTTTTTTGAAATGATAACTCCATTGAAAAGAGAGATACTTTATAATAAAACTTCACTTGCACTGAATGGTTCTGCTATATGCTTTATATGTATTGACAAACACAACTCTTAGGCTATTTTCACACCTGCGGCATGGGGCTCCGGCAAGTTGTTCCGGTGGGTGAACAGCCCACCGGATCCATGCTGCCGCAGGTGCACGTGTGTAATGGGGGCGGGCTGCGGATCCCAGGGGTGGACTGGAAACTTAAAGTGGCCCTGGAAAAATTAGAAAAATGGCCCCATTTTGTAGTTGGGTCCAAATTGATGGAAGGCAGGGCCAGCAATACCATATTGTGGCACATTATACCTCCCCAACAGAGCCAAATACAACAGTCCATCACAAATACTGCCAGCAGAACAAAATACATCCCCAAAAACTTCCACTGGCCGGCTCCCTGGGCATCGGCCCACCGGGAAATTTCCCTGTAAGGTCTATTGCCAATCCGCCACGGCAGCACCTGCTGAGAAGCGGCCGGAACGAAAATACAACATGTATTACAGCGTAGTTCTGGCCCCACATGTGCACCTGCGGCAGCACGGATCCGGCGGGCTGTTCACCCACCGGAACAGCCTGCCGGAGCCCCGTGCCGCAGGTGTGAAAGGGGCCTTAGTGAAGACCTAAAATATCTGCCAAGGCTTTATTCACATCTGCAGTGGTAGGCTCTGTTAGGGGCCTCCTTCGCAGATCCCTCAGCATGGAATGTGCTCCCTGACGGAAACCTGATGGACTTCGTTATAGTCAATTGGCTCCTATGAATGCCATTGGCAGGGGCGGACTGGGAACTTAAAGTGGCCCTGAAAAAAACCTAAAAGTGCCCACATGTTGGGACCAAATTGACCGAAGGTGGGTCAACACAAGTAGTCAAGGCCAAAACAGGTAAGCAGGGACAATGTAAGTAGGCCGACCAGCAATACTGTAGTGCAGAACGAAATACCACCCCAGCAGAACCAAATACCACAATACTCATACATTCATTACTGCTGAGAGCATCAGAGTTTTATGTACCTGGTTGGCCACCATGGGGAGGACTTGATTAGCCCCCTGGACATCGGCCCACTGGGAAATTTCCCTGTACTGTCTATGGCCAGTCCGCCTCTGGCCATTGGTTTCCTCCATATGATGGATCCAGAGCTGCCATTTTTAGGGTTTTTTTGCTTTTCTTCTTCTAGAAGACAACAGAAAAATGAAAAGAACCATGCTGATGGGAACATAATCTAATTTACTGAAAGCATGAATAGGGGCAAACTGCTTTTCTAAGCAGGGTTTCAAGCCCCTCAGCTATATTTTAAATCTTACATTTATAACAGGGCCCCAAGTTGTAATGGGAAGTATAGTAGTATAGTATAGAAATCCGCTGCATTTTCCCAACAGTTTGAGAAAACTGCAAATGTGAACATTTCCAGCATGTGGACAGCATTTTTAAAACCCCTAAAAGCCTCTAGACCAGTGTTGTGCTGGCCCATCAGAGTACCAGAGGATTCTCCGATGGGCCCAGGCTCTGATACCATAATAGGTCCCGAAGATCCAAGAGAAAAAAATTTGGCTGACTTTGGGGCCAATGACTTGTCACTAGAGTCTATTTCTTTGATTCAAGAATAATTTCCTCTGGTGGGCCTAAGGAACTTTAGTCAGAAATTGCCCTTGACTAGAGATGAATGAAGTATTGAAAATTGATATGAAAATTTGATTCTGCTGCTTCGCCAAATTTTACCAAAAAAATTGCTTTGTGCCTAATTACTTAATTGTATCCCTCAGATGCCGCATTCATACATGATCGCGGCATCTGATATACATAACACGGTGTAAAAGTTTAAAAAATCATACTTATCTGATGCATTTGCTCGCAACGGGCCGGCCGCCGCCGCCATCTTGCTTGAAGATCTGGTGTGAAATCTCACATGGCCTGAGATTACATCATCAAGTTGACAGGTTGGTGACATTATATGTTACCGGGCATGGGATTTCGGCCAAGATCTTCAATTAAGATGGTGGCGGCCGGCCCGTTGTAAGCAAATGGAGCAGGAAAGTATGATAGTATGAATCTAATTTATCCTGAAATTCGGATTAAAGTCCACTTTGTAGACTTAGATTCGCTCAACACTACCCTGGACCATGGGCGCAACTTTAACTATAACAGCCATAGCACTTTCTATGGGGCCCAAAGTTTGGGGGTGGACCCTATCAAGTTCAAGAACATTGTACCTTTTTGACAGGGGTGGATTGGGAACTTAAAGTGGCCCTGGAAAAAATACTAAAAGTGGCCCTGTTTTGAAGTTGGGTCCAAACTGATGGAAGGCAGGGCCAACAATACCATATTGTGGCACATTATACCACCCCAACAGAGCCAAATACCACAGTCCATCACTAAATACTGCCAGCAGCACAAAATACATCCCCAAAAACTTCCACTAGCCGGCGGTGAGGAGGGCTCAGGCAGCCTCCTGGTCATTGGCCCACCGGGAAATTTCCCTGTAATTTCTATGGCGAATCCGCCCTTGTTTTTTGGGCAGAATAATAAAATGGTGGCTTTTTGCCATAATCTGAGTTTTCTCATATATGGTGCATAGCTTTACACATAGCTTTAATTTTTGCTTCTAACTCTGCCGTTTTAATTTTCTTACACTAGATAGTGGGCCCCCATCTTATTTGGCTATGGGGCCCTATACATTTCTTAAAGTAGAATATCTTTTCTACGCCATTTAACGCCCCCTATGGAAAGGGACAACATGACAGTTATACAATCCGACGCGAGTTTATAACATTTATAACGGAATATATCACAACAGAAACGTGTCTAAAAATCCAACTTTTTAAAGGCTTGGCTCGTCGCGGCTGTAATTCGATAGCGTCGGACACTGTTGTGCATTAGGGATAACATGTCATCTTCATCATCCTCATTGTCATAACCTAAAGTAAAGCTCATCCCTACTGAACCAAACCACAAAATGTTCCCTTTCAATGTAACTGATTTCATCAAAGGCTGTGCCGTCCTGCGTAATGAATACCAGCTTCTCGGCAGTTTTTTTTTTTTTTGGCTATGGCATCCTGCGTAAGTTACTGTGCTGAAAATTCCTCTACGCGAGACACTGGACAATAGACGGTTTAAATAAACTATTGTCAGTCTGAATAAAGGGGCTCAGATTGTCCTATTTCAACCTCACATGACCTTATTCAAGCGAGCGCTCATTTCCCAAGTTACTTCAAATGATTTTTGTAGTTTACACAAAAGCGTAATGATTTTCCAGTGTGCTGGAGTGATTAAATTCTTTCAGGTCCCTTGGGAGGCAGGCAAGATGGTAATGGGACGCTGCCATCTTTTCAGCTGCTGCGGTTATTTTCCTCTATTGCTGCACAGATTTCTTTTTTTTTTTGCAATTAATCGTTAAGTAGTCTATGGAAAATCTGCTTACTGAGAAGCATCCTATTACGGGTATAATAAGAATATCGCATGATGGCAAACAATCACGGAGGGTTATATAGACGGAAGACGTGAGAATGGCGTAGTACAGGAAAGAACAGATAATAAGTCCTAAACATGCAGTTTTCTTGTTTTAGGGAATAGAGGCAAAGCATGCATCGTGTGATCTGAAAGCAACTGTGTTAGGGCTCATGCACAAAAACATATTTTTGTTCCATTTCCGTTCCGTTTTTTTACAGGACCATATGCGGAACCACTCACTTCAGTGGGGCTTGTCTGCATGTCCTATTCTTGTCCGTTTTGCGGACAAAGACAGGCATTTTTACAATAGATCCGCAAATAAACGGATGCAACACGGATATCACACGGATGTCAGCCGTTTTTTTTTTGCAGATCTGTGTTTTGCAGACCACAAAATACATATGATCGTGTGCATGAGTCTGTCAGCAGGAAATTCACTGGTAAACCAGGCACAATGTCCTGTAGGGCTCTCTCAGCTGAATGTAATGATACCTTTCACTTAGCAATCCGTTGTTTTATTCCAGATGCAAATTAGCAGTCAAGTGCACCGAGGGCGGGCCCAAGTCACTCTGTGCACCCCTGCTCCTCCTGCTTCCTCTGCAAGTCCCTTCTGAATTGACAGGGCGGGAGCCTGATTAGTCATCTTTCCTGGTCTTGTCAAACGAGCAGGAGTAGAAGGGACTGAAAGAGCAAGCAAGAGAAGGAAGGGTGCACAGAGTGGTTTGAGCCTGCCCTTGGTGCACTTATATGCTCATTTGCCTAAGGATTAAAAGTATGTTTTCTTCAGAATGAAGCAGCGGATGACTAAGTGAAACATATCATTTCATTCAGCTGAGCTAGTTCTACAATGCCTGGTTTGGCATTTGGGCATCTGTCAGCAGCTTTGTAGATTTGTCCCTTTAAAACATCATTTTTCTCAGCAATGCGGGCACCTATGAAGATGGGACCACCACAGATGCCTTCAGCTGCCAAGCGCACATGTAACAGGTCAGCCAGTGTCATAGGTACAAATCTGCTGACAGATGCTCACCCTTAGTCATTTGTCTTATACAAGCCTGCTAAGGCTGTGTTCACATCACGTTTAACATATACACATAACCTATATGTTAAACGGATGCCTCCAAAGGATGGATCCCTCATCATAGGGTTCCACTGTAAAAAGAAAAGTATCCATTAATGTATATATTTCTTGCTTGACTCTGCAGTAGTGTCCTACACTTTTGCATCCTTTTTTTCCCAAACATATATGTTAAATGTGAGACATAAACGCCCCTAAAATTGCATAAGAGTGCATTGTTATGATTCTCTTGCAATGCAACAGTCTCAAAGAATCCAGTCAAATGTTCCTCTCAGATAACTGAAGGCTGCAGTAGCTTCACATCTGCTTCTGAGGTTCTGTTTGGAGGCTGCGACTGCAGATTCCATCACGTTTCTGTGCTGTTTTATTTCTTATAAAATGTTAGACTCCATTATAGAAATTATAGAGACTCATCAAAGTCAATGGGGTCTGTTGGGTGCTTTTGTTTTCCATCACGTCCAAGTCCGCTGGCACCCTAAATTGGGTGCGGCAATAAAACTGATAATTGACTATTAGCACATCATAGCACAGGTGCCATGCACAGATGCACTAGGGATATAATGTCACCCATAGAAAAGGTCCGAATCCATTCTGCATGTTCAGAACTGACACAATCATGAGTAAAATATTGATGACCTGTCCTCAAAATCTGATCGGTGGGGATCTGACTCCAGACACTGCTACCAATCAGAGGTTGCAGCACTCACCGGAGTACCATGGCCTCTTCAATCAGGTGATCAGTGATGGTGCCCGGAGTCAGGCCCCACCAATCAGATATTGAAGACCTATGCTGAGGATAGGGGATCAATATTTTACTTTTTTAGGCCCCTTTCACAGGAGCGAGTTTTCCACGCGGGTGCAATGCGTGATATGACCCATTAATTTCAATGTGCCTGTTTCTGTGTTTTTCACAAAGCCCTGGCCCCATAGCAGTGAATGGGGCTTCAGTGAAAAACGCATTGCATCCTTGTTTGTAAACCTTCAGTTTTTTATCACACGCATGAAAATAGCATCAAAACGCATTGCACCCGCGTGGAAAAAACTGAACAACTGAACGCAATCACAGACAAAACTGACTGAACTTGCTTGCAAAATGGTGCGAGTTTTCCTGAACACGCCCTGAACGCATCCGGACCTAATCCGTTACGCTCGTATGAAAGAGGTCTTAATATTGCAGGGTATGTTTCCTTTGAAAAAAGTGTTTAGTAGCATTGCAAGAGGGGTCTTCCACACCCATATTGTCAACCGTCCTCTCCTTGCTTATTCATTCCACCCCCCAGGGGCGTAACCAGGGGTGCACCTAGCCTTTCTGCTGCCTGAGGTAAAAAACTGCGCCCCCCTCCCCATGCCAGTTTCTTAACCTAATCCCTTTGTCACAATGAAAGTGCCCATTGCCCATGGCCCTTCTGCAGCCCCTCTCTTGCCCCTACCTGGTGCTGCCTGAGATGATCGCCTCACCTGGCCTCATTGGTGGTGCACCACTGGGCTTAACTACCATAGCGGCAGACCATGCGACTGCTATGGGTGCCAGGGCAAGAGGGAGTCCAGTCTTAATTGGGATCATCCCCTCTTCTACTGGGGGTGAAAACTTGGTTAGGACTCTACCCTCTAAAGGAAAAACTTTTAGCAAATGAGGCAGTGAAAAAATGGCCCAAGGGTCATTGAAAGGGTTTTAGGCGGAAAACCTTCTCTCCTGTGTGGGTCCCTGGTTTGATCCTTGCTATAGGGCCCTTACTTCTCTATGTACGCTACAGCCTCCCCTTATCAGCTCTCCACACTTCTGGTCTGTGCAAAGGGTGGGGCCAATCGGGAGTCATCTGTGCAAATCCTCCTCCAACACAGATCAGCAGCTCTATGTGTATCCTGTTGCTGCTGCTGCCACTTCTGGGGAGAGCATTGAAGGAACCAGGTTAGTATGTAGAGTTTGTTTTTTTATTTCTGTGAAGGGGCATATACCTGGGCATAATACTGTGAGTGGGCACATATCAGGGCATATTACTGTGAGGAGGCACATAACTGGGCATATTACTGTGTTTGGGCACGTATCAGGGCATATTACTGTGAGGGGCACAAAACTGGGCATATTACTGTGAGTGGGCACATAACTGGGCATAATACTGTGAGGGGGTACTTAATCGGGGATATTACTGTGAGGGGGCACATAACTGGGCATATAACTGTGAGGGGGCATATATATCTGAGCATATTACTGTGAAAGGGCACATAAGTAGGCATTTACTGTGAGGGGGCACATACATTAACTGGGCATAATACTGCATGGAGGCAAAAAGGGGGAATAATTACTGGGGGAGGGGGCATTTAGGGGACTGGGTGTATAGTGTTTTCTTTTTGAAAGCTGGGAGGTATGTGAGTTATTCACCTTAACATGAGCAAAATAATTCCTGTCCATGGTTTGCCTGGACCTCATTGCTGTGGGTGGAAACCTATCCTAAAAATGTAATAAATCACTTCTCTGCATATACAATCTTGAAGGTTGTTTAAAAAGGTTTAATATTCTACCCTAGAGATTAAAGCATAGCTCCAGAGATCCACTCAAAAATGTCTTATGATATGCATCTCAGTGTATAAATTCATGTTTTGTAGTCTACAATACAAGAAAATGAGTAGTATAGGACTATGTATGAGTGTGCTAATGGAGACGAGTTAAGAGGAGTGGGAATTATGGAAGTCTTACAGTGACTGGGACCGGGCTGCAGCTCTACTGTATGTGCAAAGCTGGGTTCCCATATATCAAGCTATCTGGCTTAGTTTCCCTTCCATTTCAGAAACTGATGCCATAACTGATCCTATGATTTTCTACTGGAACGTTTGCAGCATTTGGTGCATCAGTTTTTACGTCAGATGTCTCCCTATGCAAAACATAGCATGTACCTTTTTGTTCTCTTCTTTCAGGCTGTGGATGCTGGACCAACACACTAAAGTGTACAAACATGTGGGAGGAGCTATAAACTAACTGGATGTTGTTAGGGGTGGTGATAGAGGAGTGTCTATGTAACTAGATAAGTGGGAGGAGCTATAAACTAGCTGGATGTTGTTAGGGGCGGTGATAAAGGAGTGTCTATGTAACTAGATAAGTGGGAGGAGCTATAAACTAGCTGGGTGTGTTGTTAGGGGTGGTGCTGGAGGTGTAAGGAGAAGTTCATCATGGGTTTGGTTGAATACCGAAACAGGAAGTGCTACAGGATAGAAATAAACCAGAGGGATTGGTTCACATTGTGAACGTGGGTCAGGAGAGTCCAAACTGAAAAAGACAAAGCATAGGGAAAGATGTACATGAGGTAAGCAACTACATGAGCACATCAGTTAACCATAGTATTCCTGGAATACCCCTTTAAGCTCTACTAGACTATAAGTGTTACTAGTTAATTAAGCTCATTTTCCCAAAATATAGAAAGCAAAATTATTAAGATGGATATTTCATACACTAGTTTTATACTTGGTTGGAGTGAATGAGCCAAACATATTTGATTTTTCAATTTCAGTTTTACAGGTGCATTCCTCTTAAAGCTGAACACGGACATACCCCCCATTTTCACCCCTCCGGCCCCTCTGAGATGAGCACTGGAGTATTTCATGCTCTGACGCTCTCCCTTGCCCTGTGTTACTCAGTGCAAGGGCTTTTTGTTTCTAATAACACACTGCATCTTATGGCGTTCCGGTGATGTACCGGTCTCTCTATAAGGACTGCTAGGTGGAGGCTTCCGCCCAGCAGTGATCCCGGTGGCATCACCAGCTCTGATGGGCGGGCTTTAGCGATATCCTAGCCATTTTACAGACTAGGACAGTGCTAAAGCCCACCCATTAGTGCTGGTGTCGTCAATGGGCTCCCTGCTGGGCGGAAGCCTCCACCTAGCAGTCCTTATGGAGAGCCTGATATGTCACTGGAACTCCATAAAATGCCTTTGCTGTGCACAATCCAGCGCAGGGCAAAGGAGAGCATGTCAGAGGGGCTGCCTGGGTGAAAATATGGGTATGTCCAGGTTCAGCTCTGAACTCGGACAACCCCTTTAATAAATATATCACATCCTGGCATGGCCTAAAGACAGAACATGAAATCTACACCTGCTACAAGAAGGTATAATTTTTTTTGCATTTTTTTTTTTTTTGCACCTTTATTCTCTGCATGTACCAATAAAAAAAGTTGCTGGCTCACCCCAGCCCAATTCAATCTACCCACCTTTCTTGTCACTTCGCAAGAGCCTAGAGAAATCACGAATTTCAGTGCAAATGTGGCCTTTTTATCTCTAAATATTACATTGGCAAAATGTATTTTTGATCTTGAAATGTCTCTCTTTTCACTTCCCGGACAATGTTCTTTTATTCTTTGACTTCTATGCAATAATTTGGCATCATAAAGGCAGATTGTTGAGATATTGAGGACTTGGAAACATTTTTTAAAAATAGATTTAATGCCCTGGCTTGGCCACAGAAAAAAAAAACGAAATGTTGGATTGTTTGGAATGGCCCACATCTTGCAGTGAAACTGATTGAAGCAATTCTTTTCTCCAATAATCTTTTAATGACCACATCTACAGTGATTTAACCCAAAGGACATTAGGTCATTTTTTTGGGCAATCGAGACTGTAGATACCTCAGACTACCACAGCTAGAAAGCATGATAAATTATGTACAATGAAGTCGAAAAAAAAATAAAAATGTATACGTTATTTATGCAAGGTTTGTTTTAGTCTTCAGCGTAAAACGTTTTGGACGGCAGCCTGGAGGATGATAAGTTAAACTTTCCTCCGACTCGAGTCTTATGAATTTTCCATCCTTGCACATTCAAGGAGAATGGGCTCAATAAATTCAGTATAAAATATACAAAATATAAGTCAATGAAAGAAAGAAAAAAAGCCCGCTGTGAGTACATTACAGCACTTACAGAAACTGTAGACTTGCCGCTTCTCCCACCAGTCGGGATTCTGCCAATACAAACAAATACTGCAGACCTTTCCAGTCCTAAAGCTTCTACAGATACTACTAAAACTTTTTTTTAGCTGACCCAACTATGTAACATTTATATTTCTTTGACTGAAAATTGTTAATTAGAATATCCTATGCAGCTCTAGGATTTAATTTGAATTAGTTCTGATCAGTCCACACAACATAATTAGGGTCCATTCACACATCAGTATGTCTACATCCGTTGATCCATTCCGTTCCGTTATGCGGATCCTCAAAAAAAAAAAAAATAGAGCTTGTCCTGCTATTGTCCGCAAAATGCAGTCCGTGGTCCCATTGTAGTCAATGGGTCTGCAAAAATGTGGATTACATGTGGAATGCATCAATATGTCATCCGCAATTGCAGATCCGTTTCCAGATGCGGATGCGGATGTACAATTGGTAAAAACTGAAGATTTTTGAGGAAACACGGATCCGCAAAAAACAAAACGAAAATCTTGAAAAGAAAAATACATGTGAATGCACCCTAAAATGGTCAACACGAAACTCACTGCCAAACCAGGCACTCTGTACGACTTGCTCTGCTGAATGTAATGATACCTTTCACTTAGAGATCCAGTGCTTCATTTTGGAGAAAAAGCACTTGTAAACATATGCAAATTAGTATATAAGTGCACTGAGGGCGGGCCAAGCCACTCTGTCAACCTTGCTCCTCCTGCTTTCTCTGCCAGCTTCTTATTCTCCTTCCTGATAGACAGATTCCTGTATAGGTATTGTTACAATGGATCCGCAAAAACAAAAAAATGGATGCAACACAGACATCATACGCATGTCATCGGGGTTTTTTTTTTTTTTGCGGATCTGTGTTTTGCGGACCACAAAATACATACGGTCGTGTACATGAGCCCTTAAAGGAAGTCTGTTGGCAGGGAATTCACTGGTAAACCAGGCACACTGTCTTGTAGGGCTTGTTCAGCTGAATGAAATGGTACCCTTCACTTAGCGATCTATTGCTTCATTCTAGAGAAAAAGGACTTTTAAACCATATGAAAATTAGCATTTAAGTGCATCGAGGGTGCAACCTTGCTTCTCCTGCATCCTCTGCCAGCTTCTTCTCCTTCCTGATGGACAGATTCCTGTATAGTCATCTCACCTGGTCCTGTCAATTAAGAACGAGAAAGTGGAGTAGGCAGAGGAAGCAGCAGGCACAAGAGTGCACCGGGTGGCTATGGTCAGCCTCGGTGCACTTAACTGCTCATTTGCATATGGATTAAAAGTATTTTTTTTCTCCAGAATGAAACAATGGATTGCTAAGTGAAAGGTTTCAGAACATACAGCTGAGCTAGTCCTCCAAGCCCACTGCACCAGGGTAAGCTGTGAATTTCCTGGTGATAAGCTCTTAAAGGGATTGTCCTAAAAACATTTAAACTAATGTAATGACATTTGTTACAAATGTTTTAAAAAATTAGGACTCTGACATTTTAGACCAGGGATGCCCAACCTGTGGCGTTCCAGCTGTTGCAAAACTACAAAAAACCCCAACATGCCCCGATAGTTGTAGGCTGTCCAGGATTGCTGGGAGTTGTAGTTTTGCAACAGCTGGAGGGCCGCAGGTTTGGCATCAATGCTTTAGACAAATCGCTCTAAATCAGCGGACAGCACAGCAGGGTGAGGAAGATGAGGAAGGAGGATCACATGACCTCCAGCAGAATCCTGGTTTGGCAGGCTTGCCCATAATGTCTTGCAGTCAACCTGAGAGATTCAGTAGGGACTGACAAGTGTTGAGCGAATCGAATTCCACAAAGTGAGATTCAATACAAATTACAGGGAAAATTTGATTAACTGCAAAGCCGATACTTGTGCTTCGTGGTAATGAACCTGAAATGGTTTAAAAAAAACAAAAAATCATACTTACCTCATCCATTTGAGTGTGAAGAGCTGTCCGTTGCCGTTTTTATTAAAGATCTCGCACAAAATCCCGTGTGCGGTGATTAGGGATGAGCTAATTGACTTTGGATGCTTCATCCAAAGTCGATTCGCTAAAAACTTCATTATAATACTGTACGCAGTTCCCGCTCCATACAATTTTAGAATGTATTGGCTCCGATTAGCTGAAGTTATTACTCTGCAAAGTCTCGCAAGACTCCGTGTAATCACTTCGGGAATTAATTATTAAAGAGGACCTTTCATCACTTTTTGAAATACAAACTAAAGGATCTACCTTATAGGGCGGCCCCCACTGATGCCCTCTCTGTTTTTTTTTTTCCAAAAGAGCCCCCCGTTCGTCCACAGGACCCCCCGTTGTATGTGGCGCGGATTATGTTAATAGTATCGGAACAGGGAGGAGGAGACTCCCTGTTCCTCAGTGGGCGTTTCCTTCTCCCTGGCTTTGAGTGCGATCCAATCAGAGCGGACCGCTCACAGCCGGGGAGAAGGAGCTGAAGTTCTCGCGAGATTCCCGCTCCAGAAGCACGCAAGAACTTGAGCTCCTTCTCCCCGTCTGTGAGCGGTCCACTCTGATTGGATCGCGTTCAAAGCCAGGGAGAAGGAAACGCCCACTGAGGAACAGGGAGTCTCCTCCTCCCTGTTCCGATACTAATAATTAACATAATCCGCGCCACATACAACGGGGGGTCCTGTGGACGAACGGGGGGCTCTTTTGGAAAAAAAAAAACAGAGAGGGCATCAGTGGGGGCCGCCCTTTAAGGTAGATCCTTTAGTTTGTATTTCAAAAAGTGATGAAAGGTCCTCTTTAATGTAAAAAAACCTTGCTACCGAACTCGTTATTATTACACAAGAGCTTCCTTCTTTACTCCTTGCTGCCTGAACTGGAACTCCTCCTCCTGTCAGGAAGTAGGATCAGCCCACTCCTACCAAGAGGAGAGGAACAGGGTGGTTAGCCCTGTTCCTGCCAGCCATTGCCGACCATTCCTCCTCTTGTTGGAATAAAGACATAAACACATGAAAATCTCCCCCTTCATCTAGTTATCCCCAGGACTGTGACGAGGGGACATCCTCTGCGTCTGGAGGAAAGAAGGTTTGTACACAAACATAGAAGAGGATTCTTTACGGTAAGAGCAGTGAGACTATGGAACTCTCTGCCTGAGGAGGTGGTGATGGTAAGTTCACTAAAAGAATTCAAGAGGAGCCTGGATGTATTTCTGGAGGGTAATAATATTACAGGTTATAGTTACTAGAGAGGGGTCGTTGATCCAGGGAGTTATTCTGATTGTCTGATTGGAGTCGGGGAGGAATTTTTTTCCTCTAAAGTGGGGAAAATTGGCTTCTACCTCACAGGGGTTTTTTGTCTTCTTCTGGATTAACTTGTAGGATAACAGGCCGAACTGGATGGACAGATGTCTTTTTTCAGCCTTATAAACTACGTTACTATGTTACTTTGTAAAATAAATAGCAATACATACAACATAACTATATACAGTACAATACATAATAAACATCTGCAGATACCCCCAGGTCTGCACTAATATCTTGGCCTAGGCACGTGGCGATCTGCCAGAGTGATAAACCAAGATCTCTCATTTCAAGTATTCTGTCCCTCTCAGACATGTCCAAAAACATACAGTATCTCACAATCATCCCACAGAACTTGACCAATTTTTGAGGTTTTATGTTGATAAAAAAAATTTGACTTCAATCTGGCACTTATGCGCCTCCCACATGCCACAGATTAGAGCTTGAAAATGTCATCATCTGCAGATCTTAGCGACACCTACTACTTAATCACTTTGCATAACTTTATGGCTAGCCCTTTTTGGTGCTGCAATTTCAATGTTGAGGAGTGTAGTTAAAGGGGTTGCCCCATGAAACAGCACCAGGGTCTGAATACTTTTGTAATTGCATGTAATTAAAAATTTTGCATAGCCACTGAGTTATTCAATAATGTCTTTATAGCGCCACCTGCTTTTTGTTTTTTCTTATTTCTCTGTCCACCTCAGTAGCATTGCTAAGATGGTCAAAAATGCTCAGTTCAATCCTTTAACTGCCATCAGCCATATCTGTTTTTAGGAGTTGCAGGGAGAAAGCTGCAGCAAAAAGGACATGCCCCTTGAGCTGTCATGGGGAAGAGATATCTGCAGCAGAAAGGACACCCTCCCTGAACTGTGATAAGGAGAGACCTTCAGCATAAAGGACACGCCCCCTGAGCTGCCGGCTTGAAGTAAATCTAGCACAGCAATTGGAGCAATGAATGGGGAGATCTCTTGATCCATGTAAGGTACAGGGCTGGCTCTATCTTTGTTAGAAAGAAAATGTCATGTACTATATGATGTGTGATTTTCATTTTATTTTTTTATCATAATTTTATCGAAAATGTTTCCCTAATACAGAAGGAAAAACTGAACAAGCGCTGTACATCAATCATGAGATAATAACTTTAAACGACCTACTCAGCCCTGCTACATCTATGCATCCTATATGAAGAGAAATAACATGTTATTCTTACCGCTTCAATTAGAACCAGGCTCCAGTCTGCTGACAGCGACATTACAGTGGTGTGTGAACAGAAATTGGTTGGATAATTTCCCTCTCTAAGACAATAGCTTCATACAGGAGGTTTGAGATAAATTGAAAACATGCTATTTTTCTAATAAATTCTTAAAAGATCTCAATAAACACAAAAATATGTTCAATTTCTTTCACTAAGTTTAACATATTATATAAAAATAAAGATTTAATTAAAAAGTGTAAAGTTAAATTCAGATAGTATTAAACATTCCCAGTTATAACACTCATGTAGACTGTAAGCTTTCCATCTGTTTCCATAGGATTAGATTTACACCACGTTATTTTGAACATGTGTCTTGGCAAACAGATGAATTAGCCGAGAACGTTCCTATGTATGACAGGATGTGCTAACAGGCCTTGTAGCCTACATAAGATATGTCTCTGAAGCAAATGTTCTTACATATTCTGTGGCATTACAAAATTAATTTACCGTACTTTTCGGACTATAAGACCCACCTAGGATATAGAGGAGGAAAATAAGAAAAAAATAATAATTTTCATCAGACTTCAGATCAAATCCCCAAGCTTCATCAGACCTCAGATCAGACCCCCAAGCTCCATCAGACCTCAGATCAGACCCCCATCAGATCCAAAGCTCCATCAGACCTCTGTTTCCCAACCCCATCCCTTCTTAGTCCTCAGATCAGAACCCTATCAGACCTCCAAGCTCCATCAGACCTCAGATCGAACCCCCACGAGGTCCAAAGCGCCATCAGACCTCTGTATCTGACCCCCATTACTTCTTATTCCTCAGATCAGACTCCCATCAGACCCACAAGCTCCATTAGGCCTCAATTAAGACCCTTACCGGAGCTCTGTATTAGACCCTCATTCCTCCTTAGACCTCAGATCAGATCTCAGATCAGATCCCCATTCTTCCTCAGACCTCAGATCAGACCCCACACTCCATCAAACAAAAAATGTAATGAAATTCTCTGTGGTCTTCTGCTGGCCTAGCGTTGCACTGTGTTTGGACGTCACACAGTGTCAGGTCATAGTGCACACATACATGCACTACATCCTGATGCGGTATGCAGTCAGGACACTTGCAGTGCGATGCCTAAATGGAAGCGTTCATTAGCATTCGAACTATAAGATGCACTGCCATTTTCCTCCTGCATTTGGGGGTAAAAAATCTGTAATTGCAATTCTAGGAGGACTGAATGAAACCCCATTCCACACAGTCCATTCACACGGACCAATGATAGTGCAAACTTACAAATGTTAGTTCCCGATGACTGCCCTGTAAACATGGTTTGTGGGAGCCTAAAGATGAGCAAACAATTCTACACTCATCAAATTTGTTAGGAATTTTCCAAAAGAATCAAAAATGTTTGTGATTCTTCCTGCACAAATAGCTCAAAACGGTGGCCGCCGTTTTTACAGACCAGAAAACAGATGAAGAACGGCTAAATTTTGTACTTTAATTTAAAAAAAAAACATCCAAAAGTTATTAAATAGGCTGTTTGTTATCACCGGCTCCCATCCATTACCCATAGTCATATAGGTCCCTACCACTTTGGCATTACTAATGCTGTCTTGGTATTAAAGATCTTGAAAGCGGTAGCATACAATCCTAGGAGACCTAAGAGTGCCATAACTGAATTCAGGATAGATTTTATTCGGACCTAATCAAATCTGATGGAAGATTTGACCAAATCAGACTCAAAACAAATTACAGAGTTTATATTGGAGCTCAGGGGGTTCAAGAAACACCTCTGTTTAAAATAAAGCTTCAGGTTTTATTGAATCTCACCTGCTTTTATTTATGAGCCATGTAGACTCATCATTGCCATCTGTTGTGACGCTTATTGATGAGTATGGTCTCTTTTCTGGCCTAACGATAAATTACAATCACAGAAAAAAGCGTGGTCTAAAATGGCAGAAAATTTCTCAGACCCCATATGCTGTTGCGTATATCAAACCGGGGGAGCAAATCCTGCACATGTGATCCATTGCTAACAGCAATCCCTAGCAAAAATGCATACAATGGAGGATGCCGGCAGCGGACCACATGTACCACAAAACCATCCTACACAAGGTAAGAAATTGTGTGGATGTGGAGAACTATATAATCAATCACTAATAAAGGTGCACTGCGGCGGTAATGCAATTGACAATATATGGCTAAACCCTCACACTGATGTTAAAATGAGACTTTCGCCAATATATTCTTACATCAAGAACATACTGGAGCCCAAGCACCGCGTCAAGGTATCTCAGAGTGGCACGGGACCTAACGCTAACCTACCTAGCCGTATGGGTAATTGCGGAAGGAGCATATAGGCCGACACACAGCCACCAACTCCTAGTTACCTCCAGGGTGAGATCACACATACAATGGGAGGAGGGAGGAGACTATGAGCCCCACCCGCCAATGACTCATGTGACTCAGGCTACGCAGGTGCACTAGAATGTTACCATAAGATGTAAGTAATGGTACATTCACACCTGGAGTTGCCACACCTCCAGGTATAAATGTTCAAATACAATCACAGAAAAAATGGTTTTGTGGTACATGTGGTCCGCTGCAGGCATCCTCCATTGTATGCATTTTTGCTGGGGATTGCTGTTAGCAACGGATCATATGTGCAGGAATTGCTCCCCCGGTTTGATATGCGCAACAGCATATGGGGTTTGAGCAATTTTCTGCCATTTTAGACCACACTTTTTTTCTGTGATTGTATTTGAACATTTATACCTGGAGGTGTGGCAACTCCAGGTGTGAATGTACCATTACTTACATCTTATGGTAACATTCTGGTGCATCTGTGTAGCCTGAGTCACATGAGTCATTGGTAGGTGGGACTCACAGCCTCCTCCCTCCTCCCATTGTATGTGTGATCTCACGCTGGAGGTAACTAGGAATTGGTGGCTGTGTGTCGGCCTATATGCTCCTTCCGCAATTGCCCATACGGCAAGGTAGGTTAGCGTTAGGTCCCGTGCCACTGAGATACCTTGAACGATGCTCGGGCTCCGGTATGTTTTTGATATAAGAATATATTGGCGAAAGTCTCATTTTAACATCAGCGTGAGGGTTTAGCCATATATTGTCAATTGCATTACCGCCGCAGTGCACCTTTACTAATGATAAATTAGACAAAATCTACTTTATTGCCTGTAGACCAGCTTCCTCCAACATTTCACTTATCTGCCTTTCCCCTAAAATGTGTTTTGCAGTTTCGGTATTTAAGTATTGACATGGCTGCTAATATTGAGAGTTATAAATCTAATCTCTATGAATTTACTACCCCTACTGGACAAATTTAGGGGGCATTTAGAGGGCTGGGCAAGAAAGAAGAATGAGTCCGTACTGTGCCAGTTCGGGTCACTGTTGCAGTCTGTCTGCCAGGAAATCCATGGGGTCAGGGAATGGGGTATGCTCCAAAGACTGGCCAGAGTTTAGGTAGACCGGAACCTGGATGTGGAAGCGGGGGCTGTCGGCTTGCTGACTGGCCTCATCCTAGCTCGGAATCTGTTAAAACTGCTCCATCATGTTGAGCAGACTGAAATGGCTTCTGCTGTAGCTTCTGCTGCCTTTGGCAGGAAGAAGGGCAGGGAGAAGGGGGTGACTGGCGGGACGGAGAGCGGCCATCCTTTCAGACACACTGGCTGCAGGTATCTGGTTGCTGCAAGCTGCGTACACAGTGTTTCCTGGTAATTATCTGATTTGTCCTCTCCTTCTGCGGGAGAAAACATTCCCCCATTTTGTTTTGATATTGAGGATATAGAAGCATGGCCATCTAATAATCATCAGACTACTTGATATCACCAATCCATCGGTCACTGCGCAAGCAAGAAAGCATACAGGTCGCCATTCTGGCCAGCGTGCCAAAAGAACCAGACAATTGGGTATCCTGGCCGGTGCAATCGCAATCATTGCCCTCTTGCCTTTGACTTCTCCTCCTCTTGCAGTGGTAGATTCTCCTTGTGGGTCCCCAACAGGTACAGGACCTACAGCAAGATGCATTTGCTGTTCTTCTTCAGCCGTTGTTCCCTGCTGCATGAGTATCAGCATCTTTTTTAAGCTAAATATGAGGGGAATTACATTGTTCATGCTGCAGTTGTCCCTGCTGACAAATTTTTGTGACTTCTTCAAAGGGCTTCAGCACCCAACAGGCGCCCTGGATGAGCTGCCACTGCCTGACCTCGATGCAACACATGCTCCCTGCTGCTGATGCTGTCTGGAGTATGACAAAATCGTCCACGGCTTCCTGCTGCTGTTACAGATGCTCGAGCATGTGCAATGTTGAATTCCAATAAGTTGGCACGTTGCAGATTAAGTGGGGTAGCGGCAGGCCGTTCTGTCACTGCAAGTCCAAGAGAGCTTTCCTCGCAAAATAAGAATGGTTAAAATGCTTGGACAGTCTCCTGGACATTGCCATCATCTTGCGCATGCCACTGTACTTATTTAGAAAGCGTTGCACCACTAGGTGGAAGATGTGCACCATGCATGGAGCATGTGGGAGTGGTTGACAGCCTCTGGGATGTTTGCTGCTTAATGTACTTTAGCAACTGCTCACCAGTGTGGCTACTCTCGCCCAGGCCGATCTGCTGCAATACAGCATGGCAACACTTGAAATGACACATGTGATAGGAAGAAGGGGTAGTGTCCATGGAGGGGGAGGCGGATAAGTGCCTGGTGTGGAAGCCAGGCCAACACAATCTTGGCCTCATTTCCAGGGGGGTTACCTTGCCGATGCTGGAAAAAACATTGACCCAGTGAGCCGTGAAAGTCATTGACTGTCCCTGCCCGTAAGAGCTGCTTCAGGTATCTACTGTGGCTGCACAGTGAGAATCACAGGTTGTCTATCATGTCAGAGTACAAAGCAGGGATGGCTTTTTGGGAAAAATAATGCCAGCTAAGTATCTTCCAGCGAGGCCAAGCGCAAGCCATCAGCTACCTAAAGGCAGAAGACTCAACTAAATGGTACGACAGCAACTGCACCACCAGAAACTTGGCCAGATAGGAATTACGCTTGCACACCAGCAGATTGCTGGGCATGTACAGTTGTTTCCTGGCCACATATTTAATTATTGATGGCTGACAAAGGAGCGGAGGAGGAGTCTGAGCAAGACAAGCGGAATGGGATGATGACGATGTCAAAGGCACCATACTGCCCGTGGATGTGGCCTGCCTGCTACAAGGGAGACCGGGAGTAGGAGGGAACTCCTGTTGCGGTAGCTGGCTGCCACCTTTGCTTGCCCACAGGATTGGGTGATGCTGCTTCATGTGATTCAATAGAGCTGTGGTGCCTACATTTGTGTTTGCCTGCCCAAATCTAATTTTGTTATTGCACGGATTGTACAGGGCAAGTCTTCCAGCAGTGTGGAGAAAAACTGCCAGACTTTAGATATTCGCAGAGGGAGCTTTGACTACTGACATCACGGCAAGGTGTCACACTCCGAAGTCACCTCTATGTCATCATGCTGTGGCTGAGGGGAGGAGTGAGCCATCCAATCCATAATCTCATCCTCTTTCTCCTCTACTACTACTTCTGCCCAGATATCTGTTGTTGCTACTACCCACATTCTGGCTCTGGGTCTTTGGTTTGGAAACCTTCTGTAGCCCTGACATTTTTGGGCCTATATATACACAGTCACACAAATCATGGAACAGTTTCCAAATCTGCTTTCTGGAAATTAAAAACAGGGAGTTGCACTATGGCGTCCTTCTCTTTCTATAAACACACTGAAGACACTACCACCAACAGTTGACTTTGGAAATACTGAAGTATTAGAGCCACTAATGGATTTATGCCCAGCTTCTTTTACTCATTAAAACACCTAGATTCAAAAAAATATCCAGTGTAAAACACAAGTTAACAAACTACTATGCAATTTTTTAGTGTTAACAGTGCCCTCAATAGTAATAATGTCCTTATAGTGCCCATACTAGTTACTATGTTCCCCATAGTGTCCCAGAAGTAATAATTATTCTTATAATGTGTGCCACCTTATAATGTGTGATAGTACAAAAAACTCCCCTTTATAATGTGTGCCAGTGCTAAAAAAAAATACCCCCTCACAATGTGCAACAGTACAAAAAATACCCCCTTATAATGTGCACAGTACAAAAAATACCACTTTATAGAGTGCTCCCTCTTAATGCCCCCAGTAGAGCCAATGTCCCCATAGAACCTACCATAATGTGTGCCAGTACAAGAACATGCCCCCTTATGTGTGCCAGTACAAAATGCCCATATTTAGTGCCCCCAGAAGATGCTCCGATAGCGCTCCCCCTCCCCATGGTGGCCCAAAAGCATGGTGCAAAATAAATAAAAAACAATAAAGACAAAAACTTACCTCTATGCAGCTGTCAGCGATGCAGTGCAGGCCTCTTCTGGCCTGTTTCCTGAGCTTTACCCTGCCCACTTCAGGCGGCACCATGATGAGTTGTCTCAATTCAGACTGGGGCCTATACAGTTAGGTGCTGAGATGGGGCAAAGGAGTGATTCCTCCCTGCCCCATCTCAGCACCTAACTGTATTGCCGTCCTTGGCTTAGGCACCGGTCTGAAATGAAACAATTGAGACCCCTATAGCTATGCCCCTGCATATGATGCTGTGTTATTTGGGTAGTACTCTGATTCTCACGTGACACAGCTGAGGAACAAAAGGGAGGTTATAACTCACAAATACAGTCACTGGTAAGAAGATTACCTTCAGTACAGTTTACATCTTGTACTTTTATAACAGGTCAGAGAATAAAACATTGTGTTGGATTGCTTCTTTAAACCCAATAAATCACATTTTCTATTATTGTGTGGATAGGTGATAAATACTTTTCATGGGATCACCCCAGTGAAATACCCCAAGTGATGGTATGGAGGAAATTGACAGACTGTGTCCTCCCAATAGCCTCCAAAAGTAAATGCTTTCACCTAATGGCATTTCCAAATTGAGTTATCAGAGATGATAAACACCAGCTTTGTGATAAAAAAAAAGTCGAAGGTCAGGGTTGAAAGAGTTCACACTAGCAGCAGGCCTGATCCGGCAGTTGAAGGGTGCTGCCGGATCAGGACTGCCGCAGCGACATGTGTGGAGCCGGAACCGCGCTCCGGCCCCACACATGTCACACAGTACATACATACACACAGACACACACACATATAGACAAACAAATACACATACATACTTACATGCTCCCGGCAGGTCTTCGGAGCGCCGGAGTAGCAGGATGGCTCGCACAGGTGACGATTCCCCACAGCGCCCTCTGCTGGGCGCCTGGTGGAATCGTCATCTGTGCGCGCCGACCTGTCCCTCCAGCGCTCTGAAGACCTGCCAGGGAGCATGTAAGTATGTATGTGTATTTGTATGTGTATATGTCTGTGTATGTTTATGTTTATGTGTATGTCTATGTCTGTATGTGTGTATTGTGTGTATGTGTAGCCGGATCCGTCATGAACTCCATTGAAAGTCAATGGAGGGCGGATCCGGTTACCATTGTGGTCACACCAGACGGATCCGCCCCCATTGACTTGCATTGGGGGTCATTCCGGATCCGTCTTGGTGCGGATGCCTGGACCGGAGAGCAAACCGCAGCATGCTGAAGCAACTGAAGCGTTTTATTCCGGTATTGAGCCCCTATGACGGAACTCAATACCAGAATTTTAAAACGCTAGTGTGAAAGTAGCCTAACAAGATGCACAGGGAGAGTTCAGGGCAGAAACAGACTAAAAACAGCAAGAAAATAATTTGGTCAAAACCAAAATAGCGACTTCCGGTTCCGGCGCCGACATGTGAGGCAGCAGGAGAGAGGAGCTCCCGCCACCTTCTCCCCCCGAACAACAGCGTCTGCCATATCGGGCTTGCTGGCCCCCTCCCATAAAGCATACAAGGTGAGCAATCACCCAAGAGACCCCAGACCTGCATTTTTAGACGGAGGACTTACATATATCGGGGAATGGCACCCACGCGGTGGGACAAGATGGCGCCGTCCCGCGCGCCCTCAGATAAAGATGGAGAGTCGGAGGAGGAACAGGCAGACCTGGGCTCCCGGGCTGCTGAGCATCTAATTGATTATAAAAAGTTGGCACTTGAGGTGGCGCGAAAAATAACGCCGGACATACAGTCAACGCTCACTGCCACCATATCTGATGCATTGCAATCTATGCAAAAAGATATATCTCTCCATGAAGAGAGACTGGATGAAGCGGAGCGTAGGATTTCTACAGCGGAAGATGACCTGGCGAGCACACATGCCCGCATTAGGGAACTGCTACGGGACTCCACGCGGCTCAATGATAGAATAGATGACCTGGAAAACCGTTCCCGCAGGAACAATCTTCGGCTAGTGGGCCTCCCAGAACAGGTACCGGTGAGCGCGCTCTACCATATCTTTGCCGTACAAATACCGATGGAGTTAGGGCTGGAAGGCCCCTATAAAGTTGAAAGAGCGCATAGAATTGGTCCGGAAAGGCCGAATAGGCCCAGAGCTTCATCTCGTACCACTTCAGCGGACAGGCCTAGGCAGGCTATTGCGCGCTATTTGGATTACTCAGAAAAGGAAGCAATCATGAGGGCCTATAGACGCCGCAAACAACCATTACTCATTGAGGACAACCAAGTTCTCCTTTTTGCAGATTACTCCGCAGAAGTAGCGAAAAAGCGCAAGCTGTTCAGTAAAATCTGTACTGAGCTGTACAAGAAAAAGGTGCGATTTCAGCTTGCTTATCCAGCGATACTGAGGATCACGGAAGTTGGGGGTAATCAAAAATCATACACTGACCCTCAAGAAGCAGAATTGGAGCTGGCCAATTTATTAGGAGAGCGGGAGGAAGCACATCGACATGAGACTGAGTGGACACTGTCATCTAGAGGCCCAGGGACTCCGCGAAAACAAGTGCCACGTGAGAAGAGATGGCCAAAAACGTCTAGGAATCCAGATCCGGATGATTGAAAGGGACTCATTCGCAACGCTACTTTCCTGGCAGGGAGAGCGCTCATCTACTTACAAGACGGCTGTACTAGTCATTTGTCGGACAGACTTCCTTATCTTGGACCCCGTCTGGGTGCAGTATTCTATGTTCATTGCTAGTATGGTTGCATGTCCCTGGGGGGGCTATCGCGCAGGGGGGGGTGAGGGAGGGAGATCTTGCATGTCGGAAAAAAGGAAGTCAACTCAAGTATATTGGCAGTCACGGGTAGTGAGTGTTGCGGAGAGATGTTACTATGCCTAACTGCAATGTTTTGTTTGATGTTTAGGGGGAATTTTACTTATACTAGCATTGTTGATAAGTCCTACTGGGCACACAGTAATGCATTACTACTGAAGAGGGTCATTATGCCTCTGAGTATACAGTGCCGAAATCTTAAGACAAATCGGATTGGTCACTCCGGTGTGATATGCGCATTGTTTCTTGGAACGTAAAAGGATTGCGCTTGCCTCAGAAGCGCACTATGGTCCTGAACCTCCTCAAACGTCTTAAAGCGGACGTAGCGCTATTGCAGGAGACGCATTTACACCAGAGTGATTTTTTCAGATTAAAAAGATTGTGGGTCGGGGAGGTTCTGGGAGCACCTGCGTCCGGCAGGAAAGGTGGAGTGATCACGTTGGTGTCCAAATATTGTGCTTCACAAATATTATCACATCAAGCAGACCAGCAGGGGAGGTCATTGCAAGTGTTGCTGCAAACCCCAGCGGGAATATTAAGTATCTATAATATATATGGCCCAAATACTGACCAGTCCACCTTTTATTCTCACTTGCGAACCCAGATACAAGCAGATCTGCAACCAAATGTAGTAGTTGGGGGAGACCTGAATGTAGTACGTGATGTCACGGAAGACAGGACACCTTCACGTAGGCAGGGTGAAGGGGGGAGGGCTCGGGATTGTGTGTTGCAGGATTTTGCAACAGATTTATCATTAGAAGACATATGGAGATGCCAACACCCGGATGCCCGGGAATACACTCATTATTCACATTCCGGTCGTTCCTGGTCCAGAATAGATTATATCTTACTATCCAGAATGCTTGCTTCACGAGCTACCTTTTCAGATATCAGTTCTATGATCATCTCGGACCACTCCCCCATATTGGTAGATATTGAAAATGTACATCATCAAGGACAAGATTATGTGTGGCGCTTCCCCTCCTCCCTTCTGAAGGATGAAACTTTTGTAGAACAACTCCAAGGTTGGTGGCTGGAATATGATTATCATAACGCTATACATGGCGATAATCCGTCCTTGTATTGGGAGGCAGGGAAAGCAGTCCTAAGAGGTAAAATCCTAGCATATACCAAAACATTGAAGCGTAAGCTGTGGACCCAGTTAACTCACCTCAGTGAGACACTTCGAAAAGCCTACACACGTCATCAGCAATATCTTACCACTATGACACTGGAGGCTTGGAAATCTGCCAGAACTGCATACGAATATGTATTAGAACGAAAGGCCCAACTGCACAGGTCACACTTCGAGGCCAAACTGCTTAAGCAAGGAAACAAGTCAGGGAAGCTACTGGCCAACTTAGCGAAGGGACAAAGACAGATAACTCATATACAGGCTTTAAGGGACCCCTCTGGAGTTCTCAGGGACAAACCAGCGGACATTATCCAGATACTTCGCAATTATTATACAGACTTGTACACGGAGTCGGAGCCGTTTAGGAAGGAGCTGGGGCAGAGGTATCTGGATACTGTGCACATGCCATCTCTTTCCCGGGAGCAGGTGGATCTCCTTAATAGAGATGTTACCAAGGAAGAAGTTTTGAGCGCAATAGGTACTCTGCAAAATGGGAAGGCCCCTGGACCCGATGGGTTCACTGGGGACTTCTATAAAGTGATGAAAAATAATATTGTCACACCATTGACAAATTACTTTAAGTACTTACTAGCAGGTGCCAAACCTATGGCGGCAGCTAACCTGTCCTTTTTGAAACTACTCCCCAAGCCAGGCAGGAGTCTCGACCTGCCAGGGTCGTATAGACCCATATCCTTGATAAATCAGGACCTGAAGCTGGTGGCTAAAATCATGGCTAATCGCTTGGCGACATTCTTACCTGATCTTATCAGTGGCAGCCAGGTGGGATTTGTCAGAGGCAGAGCGGCGGTGACTAATGTCAGAAAAACTTTAGCGGTACTAGACTGGGTGAGGGGTCGTCCAGGACTGGCACGTACGTCAGCACTCATAGCCTTAGACGCGGAAAAGGCCTTTGACACCGTACGGTGGCAATGGTTAGATCTGGTGTTAGACAGAATAGGAATACAGGGTCCATTTAGGCAGTTCTTATCAGGCCTTTATACCACATCCTCAGCCCAGATATATACATCAGGGACTCGCTCCCAACCCTTCCAACTTCAAAAGGGCACACGTCAGGGATGCCCCCTCTCCCCTCTTCTGTTCAATCTGGCCATAGAGCCATTGGTGAGGTCCATTGAATCGAGAGGGTTATATCCGGGAATAACAGTAGGATCGCAGGAGGTGAAATCGGCCTTCTTTGCTGATGACGTGCTGTTGTTTATG
The DNA here is from genome assembly GCA_900303285.1 of Rhinella marina. Lineage (NCBI taxonomy): Eukaryota > Metazoa > Chordata > Amphibia > Anura > Bufonidae > Rhinella > Rhinella marina. Next base: position 40,511 of record ONZH01006637.1, on the reverse strand, counting down.
AGATATCCAGAAACACACTTGCAACCAACTTTAAATCATATCTCAGAATTTGGAATGGTGTCTGGTTTCAAGTTAAATCTGTCCAAATGTGAACTTTTACATTTAGGCCCAGTAGGACCACAAGTCACTCAAAGCCTTCAAGGGTCAGGTATCCCCATAGTCAGCTCGTTTATAAAATACTTAGGCATCAAAATAGGGAAAACCCCGGATTCTATTTATTCTTTAAATTATCCCCCATTGATAAAAAAAATAACGGACGAGTTGAAGAAGTGGGAACCTTTACCTATTAATCTTAATGGTAGGATTCACCTACTGAAAATGATGAGTATATCAAAACTATTATACCCGCTTCAAACAATACCACTTCTACTTAAACATAAGGATGTAAAGGTCCTGACGTCAGCATTCACTAAATTCATATGGATGGGCAAGAGGCCCAGAATTTCCATAGCCCGCTTATGCAAACCGATAGAACACGGAGGCCTGAACCTCCCAGATATAAGAGGATATAATCTTTCCTGTTTAGGACGGCATGTGATAGATTGGTTACATAAGGGGCAACATTATTCTAACACCCTGTTGGAGGCGGAGTTGGCGTCTCCATATGATTTAGCAGCCATTCTACACTCTCCTCTGTCTTCGCTACCCCCTCTGGTGAAGCAGTCTGTTCTCATCAGAGATACTATCGCTGCTTGGAAAGCACTGCGAAAATGGTTTGGTTTATCTTTTCAAATGTCCAAGCATCTCCCATTGTTAAAACATGCTGACTTCCCGGCGGGAAGCACTAATAAGTTCTTCAATCATTGGCGAGATAAAGGTATCAGCAGGCTCCGGCATGTACTACATGATACAGACCCAAGGTTATTGACTCTTCAGGAACTGTCACAAAAATATAATTTAACAGGTTCGCAGTCTTTTCAATATGCGCAAGTACAGTCATTCTGCATGAGTAGGCTCCGGGATTATACAAAAGAGGTAGTTAGTAATTCATTTGATAAATGGATAGGGGAACCGATAGCTAGGAATAATATCTCAGGGCTCTATCGCTCTCTCATGACGAAGGGGGTAAAAACGGAGGCACCCATAAAATTCTCATATTGGGAAAAAACACTGCAGGTTTCCGATTTGTCAGAGAGATTACTAGAAGGAATGCATTTAGTGCGCAGACATATCACAAGTGAAATATGGAGAAACACGCAATATAGATTGATACATGCAGCCATATATGCATTTACCGTGCCAGCGTCAGATATTCGACCTGATAGAATTACACGATGCCCAAAATGCTTGACCGCCAGAGCAGACCTTTACCACTGTATATGGCAGTGTAGGAAAATCCAACTTTTCTGGAAGGACGTATTGGCACTGATAACCAAATTATGGAATCAGCCCTTGCAACTTAATCCAATGCCTTTGTTATTTCACTCGCTTTCTTCCCCAGCAGATGTTACAAGGGAAGGAGTGCGTATGCCAGCTTTAGTACATATCATACTCATGGCTGCAAAACGATCAATACTGCAGCATTGGCTATCTCCGAGTGTCCCTTCCACAGTTGAGGTTATAGCCGGGTTAAAGAAACACATGTATTTGGAGAGGCTTGACACTGAAACTAAAAAGCAGACAAGGACAAAATGCTTCTTTAAAACATGGAGACAATTTATTATTCAGGTATTAAGTCCTAGTGAAAGGACTTTGGTGGTCACGCCATTTGTTCACACCTCCTGGTACTATAATGAAGATCTCAAAGGCACCTTGGGACCTCTGAAACAGGCAGAAAGGTAGCGACTATTGTGTGCTAGAAATGGGACATATTGTAGGATGAACAACACTGCTATGGGGAGGGGGTTATAGTTTCTGTTATTGATATTGTTAATTAACAGATTGCATTGTACATGGAGAAAGTGAATCGCTGTCATGTCACGATGTACATGGATATTGCTTGTACACCTGAAGTTACTATAAATAAAATTTTTGAAAATTAAAAAAAAAAAAAAAAAACCAAAATAGCAATCAAAAACACATCAATAAACTGTGGTGTTAAACCATGAAGTGGAGTCTAAGATCCCAAGGTCTCATGACCAGAGTAGTCTCCATTAGCAATGTCTGATATTTAGATTGACAGAGCAGCAGTTTGCAGTACCAAATCAGGTTGGTATGGCAGAAGGTCAGGACAGGTGGAGTTCTTGCAACGGTAGAATCAGGCAGAAGTTCAGGGCACGCACCAGACAAGGTCAAGGATGAGCCAAGTCAGTACAGCGAAGCACATTTTAGCACTCTGTTGGAACCTTAGGAAACATATTGGAGAGCCGAGGATTGGTCCCTAAACAGCAGGTATTGATGACATCAGAACACAAAAAATAAAAAGTTAATCATGACTTAACTGCAGTACTTGTGTGCTGTTTAGAACAGAAACAGAACTTCACAGAACATATTAGTGCTGTATGCACCCAGGACAACATGGTTGGATTTGCAAAGCAGACCCAGAGAAAGCACCATCCTTGGAAGACGTCGGTGACAATGGATATGACGCGCAGTGAGCATGACAGTGTGCCATGTTATACTCTGACAGCTATTTTCTGATTTGCATGTAAGGTAATAATAGAAGGCCCCCCCACCCATGCCTGTCAATGCAAAAACAATAAAACAGTCTCTTACAAGACAAACATACAGTCTAAAAGGGGTTGTCCAAATTTTTATAACTTTGTATACAGTATTCTCCCGCCTCCCTGCCAGACCTGTGGAGCCTAGTGTACTTACAGTACCTGCTCCTTCCCACTCAGTTCTGGCTCTTTCGATCCACTGCTCTAGTCACTGCACTCCAGTACCCATATGTTGACTTTCATCATGTATGGGAGAAACTTGCACCACTGCAGCCAATGACTGGCCACATTGGTGATGTTTCCCCCAAGCAGCACTGGCACTTGGGTGAAACATGATCACTGTAGACCTTCATCAGCTGCAGCGATGCACGTGACCTCTATCCATGCCAAAAGTTTACACATGGAGACTGGAGAAAGAGGTCGACTAAAGGAGTTGGAACCATGCAGCAGGTACTGTAGCAGTAAAGTATGCTTGACTCCACAGGTTCAGCGAGGAGCGGGGATAATTTAAAGGGAGTCTGTCACCTGTTTTTTCACCAATATAACTAAGAGCACTGCCCCACAGAAGATTGCAGACACATCCCAGACATACCTGTGTGCACTGTGTGTCTGTATTATATGTCACATCCCAGACATACCTGTGTGCGCTGTGTCTGTATTACATGTCACATCCCAGACATACCTGTGTGCACTGTGTGTCTGTATTATATGTCACATCCCAGACATACCTGTGTGCACTGTGTGTCTGTATTATATGTCACATCCCAGACATACCTGTGTGCACTGTGTGTCTGTATTACATGTCACATCCCAGACATACCTGTGTGCACTGTGTGTCTGTATTATATGTCACATCCCAGACATACCTGTGTGCACTGTGTGTCTGTATTAGATGTCACATCCCAGACATACCTGTGTGCACTGTGTGTCTGTATTACATGTCACATCTCAGACATACCTGTGTGCACTGTGTGTGTGTATTACATGTCACATCCCAGACATACCTGTGTGTACTGTGTGTCTGTATTACATGTCACATCCCAGACATACCTGTGTGCACTGTGTCTGTATTCCATGTCCAGGAAACCACTTTTATTCTGCTGGAAAACAGCTCCCAAGTGCCCAGCTCTGCTGCTGCAAGTGCCCAAAGCAAACCAGACTCAAGAGGGGAGGGCTGCTTTAGCTGCTCATATCTTAGGATTGGTACCAGCTAGAAATATAAACCTGACCGTGTTTGAAAGCATTCCATCCTTTCAAACAATACCAGAATCATAGCATTACATCCACTCTATCAAGATACAGCCATTAGGAGTGTCAGGAGTGAAAGCTGTTTTTACTTTCACTTTCATCTGGGCACTTGCAGCAGCAGAGCTGGGCACTTGGGAGCTGTTTTCCAGCAGAATAAAATTGCTTTTCCTGGACATGTAATAAAGGCACAAAGTGCACACAGGTATGTTTGGGATATGTATGCAATCTTCTACAGGCCCATGCTCTTAGTTATATTGGTGAAAATGAGGTGACAGACTCCCTTTAAAAATGTAAAAAAAAGCTGGACAACCCCTTTAAAGAGGGAGCATAACATTTAACCCCCTTACAAACAATTGCAGCCACCAAATTAGGGATAACAGAACCAAATAAAGCCGGACCATTAAGAATAATCAAGACATTTATCCCAAAGATGATTCTGCCCATTTATTCCGTCCACCAATTTGCCAAAGGGCTCTGCACCAGCCTACCAGTATGGTCATGGAATATGAGTGTTTAAAAAATCCTGTTAAGTACAGTAAGTGTAAAGTGTGGGGATGATTTCTGTATAAAACTGAAACCTCTCGAATGGAGATTACAAATTTGCATCGTGATCACAATCCTAAGACTGGTGGGTCCCATTAAACTAATTATATTTCGATTTCAAAGAAAATAACTCCAAGCATTGCTTTTGGAAAATAAAGCTAGAATATGTACGACTCCTGCCTTTGACACCATATTTCATCATTATAAAACAGCAAAAGCTGAACTCTGCTATAGCATGCTGCACGGCAATGTGTAAGTGGGTAAACCATTGTTCCAGGCTAAGGAAGCGGAGAAAGGTAATTAATGCAACATGTAACATAGTGAGGAGCTGTGCTAGATAGATCCCACAGGGACCAGAGTCTGAGACGTTGTTTTCTGTATTTCAAACTCGAAACAAAGAACTGAAAAGTTTATCATATCTTATCATGGGATGATAACAAGCAATGATTACAAGGGTAAAAACGAAAATACCAATTATTTGGATACTGAGTAAAATAGTATTATATATACCTAAAAAGATATATCTAAAAGAGACTTTGCAAAATATTCAGGAAGACTAACTACAACACAAGCTTGCAATGTGTGATACGCACTGAAACTTCCCAGGAGTCGCCTGTTAACATAAACAGTCACAGAGCATGGTCAGTCACACATACAGCAAGCCCTTGAGGAGCTGGAGCAGAGGATGACAGTGGTAGTGGCCCCCGACTATAGGATGTGTAAAAGTGGTCTTTCTCAGTGCCTGGCAGAAGGTATAGTAGTGGCATGGCGTGTTAGGAGTTAGGAAACCAGGCCAGAGGTAGATGAATAAACTTCTCTTTTCTTGCAAAATAGAAGTTATAGTACATCCAACAATAATCTGTACACAGTGAAAATCGTGTTCCCAGATGGTGAGATATGGAGGCTGGCAACATGGCATATAACGGCATTTTTGGTATGCTATTTTGCAAAAGTCTCTCTTTCTAGAATCTCTGGCTGGAAACTGTAATCTGGCAATCGTGGCTGTAATGTCCACTGTGAGATGGTTTTAGAGTCATATCTGACCAGAAAGTAGTTAAGTGTGATGGGTGTCTTAACTGTAGTCCCTCACAAGCAAAGTCTGTAATAGCTGTAGTCACAGGTTACTTTTCTGACTTCTATGTTTGGTAATGCAGATTATAAGTTCTCTTTGATCCTTCTATTTTTCTTGCTTATTGCGTATAAGAAGCAGTAAATCTCAACAGAGATCGGTTAGTCTCCAGATCTTGAGGCCTAAACAGATGGAGCACATGGACTTGCTTCCTCTCTCCTCACTCACTAGACTAGAATGCTTCATTAAACAGAAAGTTGAACCAGCCCATTCGTGCGAGAGGGGAGTAACAGGATGGTTAACCCTGTCCCTGCCAACCATACCAAGTCCTTCTGGGTGTACATGACATTACACAACATCACTACAACTACCCCTTGTACTACACACACATCAGATAGCTGTTTGTCAAACACTTGCTGGGCCAACAGCTATTCAGTCTAACTCCCCCCCCCTCCTTCCTCCCCTCCCCATACACATGCACAATCAGGAAGAGCATGTACCGTATGCATTTTCTAAGAGGGAGAGGGCTGTAAGCTATTGCCAGACACTTCTGTTGGCAACAGGCTGATACATATTGAAATCCAACTGTCAGGTTCTTTTTTTCCAGACATCTGCCTTCGAGAAGAGTGAGGAGGCTGTCTCATTTTCATTAGACAACCTTTTTAACTTTACTAAAGCCGAAAAGGGACTGAGCTGCAATGCCAAGCACAACCCATGAACAAAAGTGGCACTATTTCTTGAAAGAAAAAATCTAATCTGCCCCAGGAAGACATACAGGATTTGTCAAGAGAGAGGCTCACATAGAAAGTTATGAAGATATGCATGCAGTCAATCACATTAAAATCCTACAAAGTTCAATACTTTACCCACATATTGTCTTGTAGCACCTGCAGAGTCCCACACTTTGCCAAATAATGTCTGGTAATACCTACAGAGTGCCATACTTTGCCCACAAGATGTCTTGTAGTATCTACAGAGTGCCATATTTTGCCATGTAACGTAGGATAGTACCTAGAGAGTGCCATACTTTGCCCACAAAATGTCTTATAGTATCTACAGAGTACGCCCATGTCTTGTTCTACTGTATGACAGAGTGTCATACTTTGCCCACAAAATGCCCTATAGTAACTAAAGCATTCCATACTTTGGTCACAAAATGTCTAGTAGTACCTACAGAGTGCCGTACTTTGCCCACATAATGTCTTGTAGCACTTATGAAGTGTCATACTACTGTATTTCCACACATATAGCTAAGGCTAAACAATGTTTGCCAATTTAGAGGCATCCAGTCCATGTGCCACCAAAACATCACAGATATGTGAAACATTGTCCACATACAGCTCAATATAACCCACTTAGTACAAAACTGTGCTCAACAACTGCCATGTATTGCTCACATAAATAATGGATTATGGTACCTATTCTTTACCCAAATAGCACCCAGAGTTCCACATTGGAGCCATTTATTTAACTGTGCTACCCTCTGCTAGCTTAACAATCGGGGGCTATGTTCCAGTAGGGGTAGACTTGTTATGCAGCAAGCCTCAGAGGAGCCAGGGTAGAGGATGGGAGTGAAAGTGGCTCTGATGAGGTGCTGTGTCATGATGTATGCCCTCATGGCATTGCTCCCTGGGGATAGGTGCAGCCATAAGAAAGTTTAAAGAATCAGGCCAGATGTAAACATATAAAAGTCTCTCTTTACGTAGTGCAAATTATAACTTGAGGTACATTCAGCAGTTTAGAGTACAAAGTGGATATAGGTTTTCACTAAGATACAGGCTTGATGTTAGTCTGGCCTGGCGATTAATCTAGATGATGGGTGTCTGAGCCGTAGTCCTTCACCTTGCAGCGTTGTCTGTGAAGCTGTAACGTTGCGGATCACTCTGCTTTCTCGACACATTGATGCTTTCTGGAAGCAATAATCTACTGGTCTCTTTGGAGTGATGGTCTCACAGAAGAACCTGTTTCTAGGAGCAGGAGCTCTCACATGTGCTTCCTCTCCCTTTAATGACTGAACTGGAACTTCCCCTCCTGGTAGGACCAGCCCACTCCTACCTAGAGACGAACAGACTGATTAGCCCTGTTCCTGCCAACCTCCTCTTGCTGGAATACACAGCACTATACATAATAAAACACAATAATTGCAGATACCCCCAGGTCTGGGGTACTGCAGTTACCCACACACACAAACTAATCTGGAGTGAAATTTTGACCCCAGTACTAGCCCTATATAGCTTCTAACAGGTATGGCACAGTAAAGTGTTCCTTTTTACTGTCTTTTATGTAAAAACGAAGAGTCTATTAAAGAAATGGGAAACATATTTATTTCTGCATTGTAGTCTGGTGTTCCCAGCCCAGCCTTAATTTTCACATTAACACATTTCAGGGAAGGTTTTCAGTAATGATTTCTGGTAAGTTAGTAAATGATTTGCAGGAATGTTTGAACCTTTCCACTTTCACCGGTTTCGATTACTGTATAAGGAAATACAGCAATTTCATGTAAAAGTACAAGACATGTTTGGTGGATTGGTTACAATTCCTTCCTTTTTCTGTCCCAGCGTGAGCAAAAGGGTCGAAGGCTAATTTAGCCAACATGAATGGCCAAATCAGATGAGATCCAGCTCAGGAAAAACAGTCACTGGAGATGAGTAATTCTAAGAAATTGTAGTCTCTGGTCCTTCTTCAGGAAACAGATCAGCTCAATTCAACACAAAAAAGGGTAGATTGTCTAATAGGAACAAATAGAAACGCTCTTCTAAAAATCACATGTAGGAAATGACATAAAGCTTAAGAGCTTAAAAGTTCTACAACTTTCAAATATAATTTGAGTTTCACTTCCTTGACATTTTCAAGATCGCTGTTTGCTGTCAGTGAATCAAAATACTCTTGCTTACATTCAGAGACAGTTAACGTGCACATAGCTAGTCCTGGATAGAATTGTATCTAGACAGACCAGACAGAAACATTGCACCAACCAATCAGAGAGATTTGCACAGCTGCTTATTATACAGGCGGCCCCTGCCCACAGCGCCCTGCTCCTCTGCACAGGCACAGGTGCCAGATCACTCACCAGGCTGTACCCTCTCTCCACCGGTGGTCCAGAGATCCATGGCTTCTTCTGCTGTCAGCAGCAGGCCCAGGCTTGAACATCCGACGTGCAGGCTGCGGCCTGCTCCTTCTGCCATGGTCCCCTCCTCTGTCCTTAGGGTGTGTGCACTCTTGCTGACCCTTAAAGGGCATCTGTCATCAGATTTGTACCTATGACACTGGCTGACCTGTTACATGTGCACTTGGCAGCTGAAGGCAATTGTGTTGGTCCAATGTTCATATGTGCCCTGTTGCTGAGGAAAATTATGTTTTTATATATGCAAATGAGCCTCTAGGAGCAACGGGGGCGTTGTCATTACTCCTAGAGTCTCTGCTCTCCCTGTAACTGCTTCACCCTCTGCACTTTGATGTTTTCACAGTATGGCCCTGTCAATCAAAGCACAGAAGACATGGCAATTGCAGAGTGAGTTGAGCCTTTAGGTGTAACGGCAACGCCCCCTTTCTCCTAGAGGCTTATATATTAAAACATAATTTTTCATCAATGCAGGCACATATTAACATGGGACCAACACAGATGCCTTCAGCTGCCAAGCGCACATGTAACAGGTCAGCCAGTGTCATAGGTACAAACCTGCTGACAACATGCATGCCCAGATCTGCTTCAGCCTATGGCTGGTCTCTAATGTGTATTTAAGGCACCTTCTTCAAGGTGCTTTAGCTTTTCTAGCCTTGCTAGTCCTAGTGAAGGTGTGCTTATTTATGTCTGACTGCCAGTGTACCAAACCTGCCCTGTTTACTTTCTCTGAGCCATTTCTGCCAGCCCCAACCTCGGATTTGTTTCATGGATATGCACGAAAACTGCCTGTCCTGACCTCAGACTGTTTCCTGACTATGAGTATTACATGATCCCTTAGTGCTTCGCAGTGGTGTCTCTGAACCCAGGAGGTAGAAGCCTGGTGAGCCCCAGCATTTGAAGTCCAGATCCCTGTACATCAATTTAGCGGGTAAAAACCAGGGGACTGCCAGAAGAACGCCCTTAGGAATAGCCCAAAGTCAAACCAGTTAGATGGCACAGTGGGTCCACAACCACTGTCTGCCACTCTGTTGTTGAAGTATTTAGCTTGCAAAACATTGTCTAGACTGAATACAATTAAAAAAGAGTAGGGCTAGCTATGTACAGAAGTGTTGTCCTTGATTGTAAGCAAGACTGTCCTCATTTGCTTACAGTAAACCTTTATCTTGAAAGGATGAAGAATTGAATGATAAAGTATATTGTCTGAGATGGTTCTCATTCATCCAGGTTATGGTATCTCAGTAGTAATAAGTCAGGGCAATTGGACTTGTTGTATTTTTTCTTGAAGATGTTTCACAGGTCATCTTACTGGCTTTCTAAATTTGAAGGACTTGTACAAGAAATCTATGGCATTCACCAGAACTTAATGCCTTCATTTCCTTGTACAAGTCATTCAATTTGAGAAAGCCAGCTGGATTACTAATGAAATGCCTTCAAGAGAAAATGCAGCAAGTCCAGTTAATCTAACTTATTACTAGTGATATAAAGTATATTAGAAAGTTGTAGAGCTTTTCATTTAGACTGTAAACCTACAACGGGAAAACCTCTTTAAGAGAAAGACATCAAAACAATCTCCTGAACCTCTAGAAGCACTATGGTGTCCATCATTCATAAGTCCCCTCCTGGCTTAAAAGGGTTGTCCAATCTGGGATACAGGGCTTATAGATAGGCTATGTAATAAATGTCAAATTGGCTCATGTCCCTCCTCTGCGACCCACTCCTATGTTGAGAATGGGGTCACATCTTGTAGCTACCATGAATGGAGAGCTGGCTGCACCTGCATGGCTCTCCCCATTCATTTTTATGGGAGTTCCAAAAATAGCTGAATGGATATTTTCCTAAACTGCCATATAGTTCTCAGACAGCTCTCCATTTATGGCGACCATGAATGGGACCACATTCTGGGACAGGAGCAGTGGGACTGGTTGGACCTCCACCTACTGGACATAAATGGCATATCTTGTGAATATGCTATAAATGTCCCAGATGGGAAAACCCCTTAAGGTTCTGACTCAAGAATAAGCTACTTCCTTTCAGCTATATTAACTCTTAAAGGGTTAATATCTCTGCCACACCAGCAGAGCCTACAGGTGTGATTCTATATGTAACCAGCATGAAAGGGCTGACAATGATCTGGAACCCTAGGAGTTGAAGAAGATACATGGCAAATATCTGAGGCTGAAAGATTTCTGATGCAGATGGATGGTTGATGAGTCAAAGATCTACATGAGGATTAGCCCCATGTAATGGCTTTTGAGTGTGAAAAACTACAACACAATCAGTGCAAAAACCCCATTCCCATGCATTGGCGTTAAAACGCAGATTTGATAAACATTTCAGTGTGAAATCTGCACCAAAAATCCTCATCAAATCCTAAATGTGTGAACGGACCATAACTTGGCTGCTCTGTGAGAGATTTAAAAAACAGGACAACCTTAAAAATGAAATTACAAAAGTGTTAATACAGCAATTTTATTTTATTAAAACTGAGATTTCGAACGAGATGATCTGCGGTTTTCCAGATTCAAAAGTCAGAATACTAAAATCTTTATATTCTGGTAAGTACCCTCTACACAAATGGAAAGTGTGACTTTCTAAATAACATAGTTAAGTAGGAGATGGAAGATGAAATTTAAAGTCCAGAGACAATTTATATGAACGAAATGGACTTCGAGAGGCTAAATTATTTTTCCGCTAGAAACAAATAGCTTTGGCGTTTCGATGTAATAAAAACAAACTCTATTAAAGCCGCCTTCCCACTTGCAGTGTTCTAAGTATGTTTCTTTCTATAATTGTGGTTGTTTCTGAGCCAAATCACATTCTTTATTTTCAGGCTATACAGCAGTTTTCAATTTTAGAGTAATATCAATGTTAAGCAATTTTATAAGGCTCTTAAATATAGCTTCCATTTTGGAGTTTTGTAACCATCTCTTCGGAGCGTAGACCATATTATTGGGGATTTTGTAACACTGTTTCATTCTTATCCCATTTAGACCCAATCCCTTAACTAACTGCTCATGAAAACAGCTCGCCTTGAAATGGATTTTGTTATTGTTGGAGTCTGGTTTTGGTCTAGGCTTGAAAAATGTGAACTAACTAGCTATTCATGCATGCTGACATGTAGATTAAGAAAGAAATGAAGAAAATATAGGCTCCTGAAAATGAGCTGGAATGAAGTTCTTTTTTAGTTAAGGATCACTGTTTTTCCCATAAGTCAGTTTTTTTTGTTTTCTCTTCAATATTTTTTTTTTGTTCGTTTTTCCATCTCATGGGAACAGTGTCTGTAGTGTAATTCCTATGTAGCTGTCCGAAGACTTCTATTTTAGGGGAAGAATTTCACCACAACCCATGCAGGGTAGAATGGAGAGAGGTACAAGCTATTTTAAGGGAGTATTATAGAGGGAGGTGGAAGATCACACATTCCGGAGAAAAAATAATGACAGTAGTATTTGCATTTCAGAGATATCAATTTAGGCTTTGACCAACACGTGGTTTTGGAATCATATATGCCAATTATGCCCAGGGCTATGTGTGAATTTACATGTTAACTTTGGAAAATAAGGAATATAGGTTGGGTACAGGAATGTTATGGGTCTGACTCTTCTACCAGTGTGCCAGATGATACTTCAGTGGGACTACACTTACAACAGTGCTTTAAAGGTCCAGCAGAAGACAACCCAATTTGGAGCTGTCTTTGGAGCCAGTTAAGGTCTGTTTACTACGGGTCAATTAACAAATTAGAATACAATGCAATTAAAAGTGGGTGTGCACATATTTTACATAGATAGGGATGAATCATTACTTCTGGTGGGTCACAGGAATTCATGATCCACAATGCTTGATTCCAAGCGATTTACAGCCGTCACCCAAGGACCCTCTTGTTTTTATGGCTAGACTAGTATTTCCACATTGCATTTGGTGAAGTCACTTTACACTTTTTTATTTTTGAATAAAATAAAATTTATTAAGTGTTAACACAGCATTAGACAAAAACAAGCAATGAAAACCCATCTCTCCCAAAAAACCCACCCACAGTGACACAGTGAGCCCCTCAGAGTGCATCCCCATAGGAATAGAAATATACTTCACAGCTGAAATCATATGATGGCATGTATGGTTATATAAAGGAATTGAGAATCAAAGTCATCAGAATAGACCATAGCTCATATAACAAATGGAGCAGAATTAGAAAAAGACAATTATAATCCACTGGATAAATTACTCTGGCCACCATCCTGAAGTAGTGTCGATACTAACCCAGACTTTTTCAGCCATGGAGCTCAGATGGATTCAAATTGCTGGCCTTGACCTATCTTGACATACTCTGATCTTTTTAATTGAAGCATCTAATTAACTTTAAGAACAAATTGTAAGCAATCTAATGCTGAGCTATGTGCTTTCTAGCCTTATACAATAAATAAATAAAAGCTTGATCGTTAAGAGACAATCTGTGAGCTGATCCCAAAACATCTAAAAGTGGATCAGGTGGCAGAGTCATCAATAAATTGAATAAATCCGTTCACGAATTTATCCCTAATAATGTCTCAAACTAGGACAACTGTATGACATGTAGATCATGTCCACCTGGGGCAAAGTACAATGGGCACAGGCAGAGGCCAATATTATACAAAAATAACAGAGTCTAATACATTCTATGTACTAGATAGATATGGGAAGGTCTATGAGCCGAGCTCAGGGACAGGAGAGTAATTTCAGCCCAATCAATATCTGCAATGGGAAGCATGCAAGAAACACCACTGCATGCTGTAACTGTAGATATTGGTAAAACGTATTGGATATGGTAAAATCGTGTTAAATCTGGGAGAAGGATTTAAGCCCCTGATCAGTAAAGATATGTTTAAGCGTACTAATATCTGCTTCCTGCCAATGAGAGAAATCTACAAGTTTATACAGTATGGGTAGCCACGGAGTTGACCAAACATAGAGGTGTAGACTGTACAATCTGTTACTCCCTGGACATCCTGCGCTCTCCACCATATTTTGTCCATAAAGAGATAAAGTGGGTAGATGCCATTTCAAAAACATTTCTTTGTTCTGATAGTAGCAGCTAATGGCTCAATAGCAATTGCCAATAATAAAGGTGAAAGTGGGCACCCTTGTCGAGTGCCCCTGCACAGGACGAAAATTGAAGATACCGACCAATTCACTCTTATATGAACTACTGGGGATTGGTATAACAGTTATACCTATAAAGTAAATGGATCCCCAAGCCCCAATTTGGACAGAATTTCCCCTTATGAAGATCCATTCAAAGTTATTGAATGCTTTTGCAACATCTAGGAAACAAATCACCCGAGAACCTATGGGATCAGACGATACCTGAAAAGTAATATAAAGTCTCCTAAGGATAATGGGCCTAGGTTTCAGTGGGATAAACCCTTCTGCTCAGGCTGAATAACAGAAGTAATGACCTCAGTCGGCTCGCTAGGACTTCTCTAGTACTAGCTACGTAATATTTTAAAATATTATAGTGTTTGGGAAATAGGCCTATAAGAATCAGAGGATAAAGGATCTTTCTCTGGCATTAGTGGTACCACTATGGCACTTGAATGAGGAATGAGGAAGAAAACAGTGTGTCATAGAAGCATTTAGAAGTTGAGACTACAATATCTCCAAAATGTTTAAATACTTCCGCAGGCAGGTCATCTGGCCCTGTGAACTTCTCATTGGACAGGTGTCAAAGGGACATCCAAACCAGCCTTCTCTACTAACAGGCGGGGAAGTTAGATTGAGTCTAATTATTGAGAGATTGAAAGGTTTTGTAGACATATGACATCTGGAAGAGTTTAGAGGTGTGTTTGAAACCACTAACACATATGAGACCACATATGAAAAACCAGATTGAGCACGAGCTATCATTTTAAGAGGTGTCTCACGGTTTCCTACTCCTCAAGATATCGTTGCTGCATAAGGTTTCTTTTACAGGAAGCCTCCTCAAGAAGGTGTGTAGCATATATTGTACTTCTTACCAAGCAGCTACAGTAGTAGGCATCTGGTTAGAAATGATCTCACGCTCAGTATCACCTAACCAAGATCGAATGTCATCTCCTAAGTAGAGGGTTTATTGTTTTACCCAGTATCAGTGAGCTGCAAAGCCAGGGCTTCATTGCATCCTCAAAACCAATAGGAATATATCCTTATAATGAGACAGTAGACACAATTAAATAATTAATTTTATTAACAAACATTTCTCAACATGATTAGCAAGACACAAACAAGTTAAAAAATGTTACAAACAAATCGATTATGGTAGTCTGACGGCAGGATATAAGTAAGAAAGTGCAAGTGCATAAATAGATGGATGGCAATGCAACCATGGTAAAAACAATATAGCCATGAAAATAACTGCTTACATATGGGCAAAATGACCAAATATACATACAATAGAAATAATAAATTAGTAAAATAAATAAATAAGAAGCAGTAATCATACCAACCAAAAATAAGCAATCGCGCACCAGATCAGGCCACCACCACTCCCCGACGCGAGTTTCACTGTCAGCTTTTTCAAGGGGTAATGATTGAAAAGTCCTTTGGCCAAAAACATTCCAGGAGTCCACACAGTAAAGAATACAGCACTGTTTGCAATTTAGTGGAGTACGGGTCTTTATTTTTATTTGCTTCTATACTTTTGACCTGACTACTCCACAGGTTCTGTGGCTCTCAGGGGTGTGAGGGATAGGAATAGAAAGTCCATTTCCACTGCTCCAGGTTAACCTTCTCTGCTGCAAATGTTTCTTCTGCTCTGACCCTCTCTAGGCTATGTGGTGGTGCTCCAATTAATGGGTAAAACTCACATCAGCTACAGTAGCTACTACACAGGGTTGGCTAGCTCTCTCCATGTCTACACCTCTACTTATGCCTAAAGCAATATATACTTCACAGCATGGAGATGCCTCAGATGTGACTCCTACTCTGACCTCAGGATCGACCCCATGTCTGGCCTTTATCTATATATTGTTTTGGATGGAACCAACAAATCACTGTTGCTAAATTGAACTATTTGAGTGCCGTGATATTGACATATTTGATCGATGTCTGACATTAACCCCTTCACAGGCAAATATTCACAGTGCAATACTACAACATATAAAGGGTACTCTAGACAAAAAACAGTCTGGTTACGTTCATATGTATATGCAGGGCCCATCAAGATCCTGTCTGAAAATGTATGACTCACAGCAAGTTATCATGATGTACAAAAGACAAAGCTACGAACGAATTTGCTCCATTTTTTGTACGGAAGACTTTTTTCATAAATGACACATTTTTGGGCTAACAAATTAAACAATTGCACAGGGCACCCATTTAGTATTATTTAGTGGTGTACAGATTGCAGTATTAAGAGAAAACTATTATGTGGACTCTTTAAAGAATATTATATCGGTGTTACTAAACTATGGCGTTAAGTGGGCAGTGTATTGCAGTATTATCTTGCTATTATATAGCGGTGTAGTTTAAGAGAATCTCTTTAAAAATGGAAAGCTATCAAGTCTCTACTTTGATTGTTATACAAGGTCCAGTGTCCTAAACAACCAAACCTATGTTCACCTTAAACAGGTTGTTCAGGATTAGGCTATTTTCATACTAACGTTAATATTTTCCGGTATTGAATCCGTCATAGCGTCTCAATACCAGAAAAAAACGCTTCAGTTTTGTCCCCATTCATTGTCAATGGGGACAAAACGTAACTGAAGAGAATGGAGTGCTCCAAAATGCATTCCATTCCATTTGGCTGCATTCTCATACCAGAGAGCAAACCACAGCATGCGTTCCGTCCTGGAATGCGGAGCAAGACGGGTCTGACGGATCCGTTTCTCTGACACAATAGAAAATGGATCTGTCCCCCATTGACTTTCAATGGAGTTCATGACAGATCCGTCTTGGCAATGTTAAAGATAATACAACTGGATCTGTTCATAACAGATGCAGATGGTTGTATTATCAGTAACGGAAACATTTTTGCTGAACCCTGCCAGATCCAGCAAAAATGCAAGTGTGAAAGTAGCCTAAGAAGAACAAGACTGCTTTCTTCCAGAAACAGCATGCCAACTGCCCATGGGTTGTGTCCAGTATTGTAATTCAGTTCCACTAAACTGTGCAGATGAGCTGCAAAACCATGTACAGTACAACTCATGGACAGGTGCATAGACCCCCTATGGACCTAAATGATGCCAAAAGGCATTTTGGGTTGGACAAGACTTCAGTATACATTTTTACCTTATAAAAAGCATAGCCTAGGCTTTCCTATTCAATTGTCCACCACAAAAGAATAACCTGACAGATGACATATGCCACTATATGGAAGTCAGTGACAAAAACTGTAATTACCCCAACATAGATTGTTCCCAGACAAAAATTGTGCCTAAACGTGATGAGAAAAGAACCTGTAACACAGATATGGTTATGGAACCACTGTGTCAAGTAACTAGTTTGGTGATGGGCCAAACTCTCAGGTAGTTATTTTAGCTCCTCCCCGGTATGAAGCCGTTAACCCCTGTACAGGGATGGGGACTTTGCTGCGGGTTAGCACCAAACTGCTACCTCCTGGGATGGTCCTGCTGTACTTGGCAGCTGACCTGCTGGGGTCAGGAATACAAAACCAGGCAGAATACAGATGAAACCAAGGCAAACACGACCACAGACAAAAGAGCACTGTAAGACAAATAAATCAGAAACCCAGAAATACAGACTTCATGCACTTGAACATATGGACTTCAAGAGCAGCCTTCAGGAACTTGGATACTGTTCAGAACTGGGCAAAACAGACTTCAGGACCTTGGACATACTTCAGGAACAGATTCAGCAGATACTGTACATGAACAAAACTAAGACACAGCAGCACAGGAATAGAGACAGAAGCCAGCATACACAAACAGGTGGAAAGCTCCATACAGACTCTAGCAGAGTACAAACAATGGCTAGGACACTAAGTCAGAAATGAGACACGGACATAACCAGAACGAACCCAAACTAGGACTGTGACTAAGACCCAGACAGACTCCAAACAGACCAAGGCAAGACATGACATGGCATGAAAGACAAGACATGATTGCACAACCAGGGCAGGTCACAGCATTCAAAATTCATCTCCCCAAACTGACACAGAACACAGGACTATATAACAGACTTAACAAAACAATTAGTCAAATATACACACATACAGCAAGGGAAGGATTAACCTTCACAATACAGAACTCAGGACTATAAGCACATTGGTACAATTAACACCACAAGAAACCAGGACCAGGATACACAACATGAACTCAACACAACTCATGAATACACAACATGAACTGAATACAACTCAACACAATGTCCCAAAATCAAACCCACAAGCATCCAATGCTGGCGCTTGTGGTACAACGGCACAAATGAAACGCCATTATAACACTAAGTTTCCATTTATACAATTATAATTCAGTATATGTACAAGCTTCAAGAGCCCCACAGATACATGGATACTTGTGGAACATTTGAAAATGAAATTAAAATTAAAGGGGTTTTCTGGGAGTTATCTTAATTGGCA
Organism: Rhinella marina; assembly: GCA_900303285.1. NCBI lineage: Eukaryota > Metazoa > Chordata > Amphibia > Anura > Bufonidae > Rhinella > Rhinella marina. The sequence continues at coordinate 22,380 of ONZH01006637.1, read as the reverse complement.
GGGGTCCAACGACTTTCACACCCACCGATCAGCTGTATGAAGAGACCATGGCACTCCATTGATATCTATGGGCTCTCCCTAGGCCAGTGACAACACATTCATTGGTAACATGGCTTATGAGCAACTTTGTCCCAGTCATGTGAATGAGCCTGGGCTGCAATACCAAGCACAGCCACCCTGCAATGTATGGTGCTGTTCTTTGTAAGTTGTGAGAAGGCTGCTGTGCTCATCTGAATGGCAGGAGTGTCAGGAGTCAGACCACCACCAATTTAATATTGATAACCAATACAGTAGGTCATCAATATTCTACAGTACTTCCAGAAAACTCCTTTAAGCTGCTTTGTCCTATGTACAAGCTCATTCCTGATACTGAAGACATCATAGTGCTCAGCTCATACATTCAGGTTTCCCCCATGTTTACCATACTTGTTTAAATGGTCATCTCTTCATCCATCATGTTTGGTCAGATTCCTGCAGAATAAATCTCTTTATTGTCTTTTTATAAGTCACACACAGCTGGGAAATGACATTCAGTCACAGTCTTTTATGACTGGCTATGAATTTGTGTGAGCTTCTTCTAAATGCCACATCTATATCAAAGAGAGAAAAAAAAGTGTACTTGTACAAAAATAAGGCAATTGTTCTTTATGTAAACTTTTCCAAAGTCACGCTGGCGATGACACGGAGGAGCATGCCTAGACCACAGGAATTTCAACCATCACTCATTTTCTGCCTTCACCATCTTGGAAACACTGGACAGTTTGTACTTCACACAGGCATAAAATAGATTTCTGTTGATATAATATTTAACGGTATTCATTCACGGGTCAGCGCTTGATACCCGAAATCCGCGGTTGCCTAGGTCCGTTCTTATAAGAAATCAAACATCACAGCTAAGGAAAATGAGGCTATTTCAACTAAAGTCCTGTTACATGTTATGTAGCTGGAATCATGGCAATAAATGCCGAAATTAAAAAAGCATAAAAATATAAAAAAACAAGAATATAAACACTGTAATGTGAAACACAGAGGCAGGAGAGAAAAAATAATATTGTGTGAAAGGAAATGTGAATCATTCTACATCATATTCATGAGCTGCCAGATTATATTAGACCTTGGAAAATAGACTAAAACACTCCGCTTAGCCAAGTTCTTTATTTTGTGTCTGATAATACTGCAGTGAAGGCTGTCTATAATTAGAAAACAAATGGGTAAGATCTACAGTTGGCCATGCTTTTTTGAAAGCATTGGCCAAAAAGTTGATTGGCTGACAGCTTTTCATTTCCCCCCTCCTTACACATGCACACTTGGCTCGGTTGAATCGGGAGAAAGGAGTAGGCCATTGGCAGACATCTCTGGTGGTGGCTTATCTTCCCTGAGAACAAAGGATCAGGCATGTTAAAATTCAACAGCCTAATCCTTCTTTTCCACTGACATCTGCTGCCAAGGTTGAGTTGTAAGACCCACATGCCCATCAGATTGTCAAGCAGTTTGTTCAACCACCATTACAGGGCTTTTCACATCTGCCCTGTGGTATTTGGTTCTGCCAGGGCAGTTTTCTGTATTGCACTACAGTATTACAGGCCCCGCCTTCTTGTTTTGGCCCATCTCCTGTCAAGTTGGAGCCACCTACAACATGGGGACACTTTTAGTTTTTTTTTTCCCAATCCGCCCCATGCACTTGCATGAGCAGCTACCCCTCCATTCTCCACTATGGTACTTCCTAAGTTAGCTGAGAATGCTGGCCCAGCTATTTTCAGAAGTTCCATAGTGGTGAATATAGGGGTGGCCACGCATATTTGGCGATGTACTTGATGGTATGAGTTTGGTATGGGTGCAAGGCAGGAGATATAGGTGTCATTTTGGAAAATGGTGCTGGAGTCTGTGACTAGGCCAGTTGTAGGGAATAGACTAGTCTCCTTTTACTAAAGTGCAGAATGGAAGTTGTAATACATCCAATGGTATCCAATAAGTCCACAGTCTCAGAGACAGGGATTCTATGTGATGTAGGACTAGTCTTTGGGGGAGTGAGTGAGTACATGTACTTTGTCTCTTTTCCACAGCTAACACTAGACTAACCCTAAACTAGGGGAAAACCTAAGTCCATCTCCTAGCCTCCTACAAGGGCAAAGTCAGGACTGTTAACTCTCACGGATACATGCAGCACTATGCGGATAACATAATACATCAAATAACATAAAATAATATTAAATAACAAAAAACACCTTTCCAAGTATGCTATTCTGGGGTGCTGCAGAAAAAGCTAATAAGACAAATTTTGTTGCAAAACAGAACTTGTGCACCAGAAAAATGGCGTAGAATGTTAGTACATGACACATAATGTGTTTTAAACAGCATTTGTCAGCAAGATCAACCCTAGTAAACCAGACATACTGCCTTGTAGGGTTAATCATGCTGAGTGTAGTGACCCCTCACTTTCAGCAATCCGATCTGTTTTTATTCGGAAATTACTACTTTTATGTCTATGCTAATGAGGTGCTCAGAGCTCCCCCTGTCCCCTCAAAATACCATTTCACCCCTGCCTTTGTGCCTTATCCACTAATTTCTCCCAGTGATTGACACTGTTCCAGACCCTGAAATCTCGCGTGTGCACCAGACAAAGTTCAATCAGCGTACGCACAGTAGATGTCTGGGCCTTGTTCCTGAGATCCAAACTGTGCCGGCTTAACTCTTGCTGATGCATGAGTAAGATTTGAGAGCCAGGTGTCAGAACCGTGATGATGATACCTGGCCCTGTCAATCACAGTGAGAGAGAAAGTGACTAAGGCAAAAGAGTTCAAGCAGTGCTCCGAGGTTCTAGGCCCACCCCTCAGTGCTTTGGGCACCTAATTAGAGGAATTACTCAAAGACATATCGGATTGCTGCAAGAGAGGGATCTTTACACTCAACAGGATCCACCCTACCTGGCAGTAAGTTTGGTTTGCTAGGGTTGACCATGCTGACAGATGCCCTTTAAAACCTGGCATTTTTTGTGTCATGTTTTGTATGCCTTGTGTTTTTTTTATATAGGAAAGAGCCAGACCCAGAACATGCTGTGATTTAAAAGAAAAGCAACACACCTCATGAGTAAAAAGATGCCACCACTAAAAACACCTGTCAATATTTCCCATAGACTTCCATGCAACCTCTGGTACCTGGCATACTTTGATTAAAAATGGTACAAAAATTAAAATCTGGTACCTGGCACCAAAAACTGCAAAGCCTCTCAAAAATGTCAGAAAAAGCCTCTATGTGACACCGGCCCTACCATATCCGCAGAAGCCAGAATACCCCTTTATAAACCTGAAGCATATACTATATTCTCTTATTTCTGTGACTCCTTGCTATTGTTCTCTGCACAGTTTCACCAAATGGACTAAAAGCTTTGTTATTACGAGTCGTATTTTTTGATGGTAACAACAACAATGCCCTTGGAAGCTTTATATTAGATCAGATAAAATCCCTTTTAGAGGATAGGAAATCTGTTCTTCATTTACAGCCTATTGCATTCTTAAACGGCGACTACTTCCCGTGCTACAACTCCTGCAGGGATGCAGGTGGTCAAGATCAGAATCTACTGCAAATGAAAAGGACGCTTTGCACTTATCTTAAACATTTTACGTCTAGACCGTTTTATCAGGCCGCTGTCGTAATGCTCATGTGCGTATTGATATGTTACATATGCCAGTTATCAAAAAAAAAGTTCTTTGACATGGAGGAGATTTCTACCTTATCATCTAAAAGTGCAGGGAAAGGAGCAAAATAAAATAAAACGACAACATTTTCAGAAAGTCCAATTGTTTCTGGCTGTGCCCTGAATCGATCTCATAGTTTTTACAAGGTGCCTGAATATTCTCTACATACATACCATCTTTATGTCGGCTCAAGCAAGGGTCACAATGTAAGACTTTATTCACATGACGGTATTTTTCTTCTGTGTCCGATCTGTATTTTTTTTTTATTCCAATCGGGCCACAAATATTGCAGAAAGCACACGGATGTCTTCCATATGCGGCTGTTCCACAAATTTTAGAACATGTCCTATTCTTGTCCCTTTTGCAGGACCAAGGAAAGTGTAGGATGCAGATGGCCAGTCTCTGTATTTTGCAGGTTTGCGGACTGCAGAATACATATGCTTGTATCCATGTAGCCTAAGGCTGAAATTCCTCAGAAGCTAATGACAAAGCTGAAATGATTCTGGTGCAAAAAAACCCCAAAAAAACTAATGATATATTTTCACCCTTTAAGATTGAGGCTCTTTGAGTTCTCTGATGGATCGTTAAGGAAGAAGTCAAGGAGGTCTGGCACTGTTGGACTATAACTATACCAGCATCTTTCAGCGAGATTTGCTTTCCCGCTAAAGTGAGTGTTATAGTTCAAAAAGACTGTATATTTTTAGAAGGGGAGATAAAAATATATTTATATATATATTTTTGTCATATGTATATTGTTCATTGTCCAGTATAAACAGTATGTTAACTATTGTTCTGTTTTTTGCCCCTGTAGTGCCCCCTGTAGTATAATGAACCCCTGTAGTGGTAATGCTCTCTTCCCCCCTGTAGTGCCCCCTGTGTTATAAAGCCCCCTTGTAGTATAATGCCTCCTGGTAGTGCTAATATATGTAATGCTCTCTGCCGACCCTCACCCCCATTCTTGTATTACAGTATATATAATGCTCTACCCCCCCACACCTCCACCCATAATCCCTCTGTGGTATAATTCCCTCTGTAGTGTAGTGGCGGCATACATAATGATCCCCCCACCCCTGTAGTATAATGCCCTCCTGTATTGTTAGTATATTAAATGCCCCCCAGGTAGTTTCCCCAGTAGTGCCTATATATATATATATATATATAATATATATATTTTTTTTTTTTTTTATTTTTTTTTTAATTTACCTGTGTACTGCTCCATGCTATTAAATGCAATGCTGGCCACAGCCCCAATTGGGTCTCAAACGGTATGATTTCATGGTCATAAGCGATGGGTTCCCATGCCTTGATGAAAAAATCCTCCTACTCAAAGGCAGGTCAGCGAGATGCGGATTTGAGCAGGCGAAGACTTGTAATAACCACTATGGTTGCTACAGCGGTAGTTCTCCCCCTTTATTGCATCAATGTACTGCGGCGTTTAAGTTAATTCATTGTACTCAGCCTTGGAGTGGCCCACAGGGTACAGGTGAATCCCCCGGCAGGCCCCTGAGCAAAGTTGGTCCCTAGTCCTAGACTTACTGCACTAAATTTATAAAGGCAGTGTACCGCACCTATGTTCATATAAAAACTGGGTAGATTATTTAAAAAAAACACCCAGTTTATTATTATAGGTACAATCAGATGGCTGGATGGTGGAAAAGTAGGAACCAAAGGTGTCTGTGTGACAAACTCTGCAGAGACGAGACTTGGTTGAATGAAATCATCATGGAGATTTCATCCGAATGAAGAAGATGAGGGCAAAAGGGGGCCGAGTTTTAGTTGGGATTATCCCCTCTTCTACTGGAGGTGAATACTTGGTCAAGACTTTACCCTCTAAAGGAACAACTTTTAGCAAATGAGGCAGTGGAAAAAATGGCCCAAGGGTCATTGAAAGGGATTTAGGCAGAAACTCTTCTGTCCTGTGTGGGGGGCCTGGTCTGATCCTTGCTATGGGGCCCTTAATTGTCTATGTATGCCACTGTGTAAGAGGTATGTAATGCTGTGTGCTCTTGTATGTTTGGTAGGGAGGAATATAATTTCAATAGTAATAGTCATCCATCATGGGTCCTAATGTGGTGTCTGTCATTTTGACAGGAAGATTAACGCTGAATGCTGTACTATTCTTTCTGTCAAATAAGAAGAAACTACTGTTAGAGCCATAGAACAGAACCTATGATAGCGGTGTGAGAATAGCCTTATTTTCTTAATATTTATTACTGTTGGCTCCTTGAGGGTACTCAGTTCAAATGTCTTGTCACTAGGGGTTACTTGGTATGAAAAGTTTGAGAACCACTGATATAAACAATCCAAACTGTGCCCCAGTAACAATGCCATAAAGTGCTCCAATAACGCTGCCTAATGAAGCAACTACGAAATAAAGCTGGAGCCAGTAGAGCTGTCTTCCCATTGGTCACCAAGTATTGGATATTGTGAAAAAGCTCTAGGTGCCCAAACCATGGAACCAGTAATGGTTCTTCAAATAAGAACCAGTGATGCACCAAGTATGACTGTTGTTGAAGGACATCATAATCTGGTCTGACGCGTTTCAACCATAACAACGATCTTACTCATAGACAATCTTGTCTACGAGTAAGACCATTGTTACGGCTGAAACGCCTCAGCCCAGATTATGATGTGCATTTTTTAATGTGAATAATTGTCAATAAAGAAGATATGATTTTACTCACTGGATCCACCTCTTTCTCTTCTAAGCTTTCTCAGGGTGTGGACACAGCCTAGGATCCTAGCTTTGAGTCTACAAGTTATTTTCTTGGGAGCTGGACATGTAAAGGACTAAACACCATGGTGGTGCTAGAAACCAGTCAATATCACTCATCCATAAACTCTAAACACCTATAAATCTGATATATGCTACTGATTATTCTCTTATTCATAGCTTTATAGCAGTCACAGTCCAATTTTATAATACAGAGCTCTTATCCCCTGCGTAGATAGAATTGAAGGCTAAAATTCTGGAGGTTGATAACTATCACTAGAGGAAGCTTACCAGCTAAATGCATACATTTTTATTATTAAGTTAAAGGGATTTTCCTCCCATAAGAACTTATCACTAATGCACAAAAAGTGAATGGAGTGATTGTCAGGCTTACACGTTGCCACTTCATTCATCCCTATGGGACTGCTGCTGTTCTTGGCTATCTCCAGCAGTCCAATCACAGAAAAAAACGTGGTCTAAAATGGCAGAAAATTGCTCAGACCCCATATGCTGTTGCGCATATCAAACCGGGGGAGCAAATTCCTGCACATGTGATCCGTTGCTAACAGCAATCCCCAGCAAAAATGCATACAATGGAGGATACCGGCAGCGGACCACATGTACCAGAAAACCATCCTACACAAGGTAACAAATTGTGTGGATGTGGCGAACTATATAATCAAACAATCACTAATAGAGGTGCACTGCGGCGGTAATGCAATTGACAATATATGGCTAAACCCTCACGCTGATGTTAAAATGAGACTTACGCCAGTATATTCTTATATCAAGAACACCGCGTCAAGGTATCTCAGTGGCACGGGACCTACCTTGCCATATTAGTGATTGTTTTATCTCCAGCAGTCCCATGGGAATGAATTGAGCGGCAGTACACATGCTAGCCTGTCATTTCAGGACTCCGTTCTCATGGATGGTTGGGGGTCCCACTGGTTAGACCCCGACCAATCAGATACTTATCTCCTATCCTGTAGATAGCTGGTAAGTTATCATGGTGGTACAGCCGTTTACATACACAGTACAGACCAAAAGTTTGGACACACCTTCTCATTCAAAGAGTTTTCTGTATTTTCATGACTATGAAAATTGTAGATTCACACTGAAGGCATCAAAACTATGAATTAACACGTGGGGAATTATATACTTAACAAAAAAGTGTGAAAAAACTGAAAATATGTCTTATATTCTAGGTTCTTCAAAGTAGCCACCTTTTGCCTTGATTACTGCGTTGCACACTCTTGGGATTCTCTTGATGATCTTCAAGAGTTAGTCACCTGAAATGGTATTCCAACAGTCTTGAAGGAGTTCCCAGAGATGCTTAGCACTTGTTGGCCCTTTTGCCTTCACTCTGCGGTTTGGTGACTGTAGAGGCCAGGTCATCTGGCGTAGCACCCCATCACTCTCCTTCTTGGTCAAATAGCCCTTACACAGCCTGGAGGTGTGTTTGGGGTCATTGTCCTGTTGATAAATAAATGATGGTCAAACTAAACGCAAACCGGATGGTATAGCATGCCGCTGCAAGATGCTGTGGTAGCCATGATGGTTCAGTATGCCTCTAATTTTGAATAAATCCCCAACAGTGTCACCAACAAAGCACCCCCACACCATCACACCTCCTCTTCCATGCTTCACGGTGGGAACCAGGCATGTAGAGTCCATCCGTTCACCTTTTCTGCGTCGCACAAAGACACGGTGGTTGGAACCAAAGATCTCAAATTTGGACTCATCAGACCAAAGCACAGATTTCCACTGGTCTAATGTCCATTCCTTGTGTTCTTTAGCCCAAACAAGTCTCTTCTGCTTGTTGCCTGTCCTTAGCAGTGGTTTCCTAGCAGCTATTTTACCATGAAGGCCTGCTGCACACAGTCTCCTCTTAACAGTTGTTTTAGAGATGTGTCTGCTGCTAGAACTCTATGTGGCATTGACCTGGTCTCTAATCTGAGCTGCTGTTAACCTGCGATTTCTGAGGCTGGTGACTCGGATGAACTTATCTTCCGCAGCAGAGGTGACTCTTGGTCTTCCTTTCCTTGGGCGGTCCTCATGTGAGCCAGTTTCTTTGTAGCGCTTGATGTTTTTTGCGACTGCACTTGGGGACACTTTCAAAGTTTTCCCAATTTTTCAGACTGACTGACCTTCATTTCTTAAAGTAATGATGGCCACTCGTTTTTCTTTACTTAGCTGCTTTTTTCTTGCCATAATACAAATTCTAACAGTCTATTCAGTAGGACTATCAGCTGTGTATCCACCTGACTTCTGCCCAACACAATTCATGGTCCCAACCCCATTTATAAGGCAAGAAATCCCACTTATTAACCTGACAGGGCACACCTGTGAAGTGAAAACCATTTCAGGTGACTACCTTTGAAGCTCATCAAGAGAATGCCAAGAGTGTGCAAAGCAGTAATCAAAGCAAAAGGTGGCTACTTTGAAGAACCTAGAATATAAGACATATTTTCAGTTGTTTCACACTTTTTTGTTAAGTATATAATTCCACATGTGTTAATTCATAGTTTTAATGCCTTCAGTGTGAATCTACAATTTTCATAGTCATGAAAATACAGAAAACTCTTTGAATGAGAAGGTGTGTCCAAACTTTTGGTCTGTACTGTATGTGACCAGAATGGTGTAAGCTCCCTCTAGTGGTGTCTGCAGGCAAGAAGAATTTTGGTTCAGAAAAACAAAGCCATGACCACTATCAAGAAATATGAAGAGATTAATTAATATTGGGTCCGGTGGCCATTCACTTAAAGCAATGGGCTTCTTACCATTTAGCAGGACTTCTGGACCTTCAGATGCTGGACAAATAGAATTTTAGGACATTAAATAATGTATAATATAAGTACTAGCTTGCGCTTCATCACTACTGTCTACTGGGAGCTGTAGTTTCTGAACAGCTGGAGAGCCATAGGTTGCAGACTGCGGCTAATTAACTTAACTGTAACTAGTTTCTAACTTTTCCATAATAAATTCCAGTAATTTCTCTTTAACTTATGGACCAATGAGCCAGGACTATGCACGCAAATTACCATAATATAATGCTAATGACTGTAACCCAATTCCTCACATCTACAACATCTGGTTCTCTCATTTAAAATGATTTCACATTCAGCTATATATGATTCTCTTATTAGAGGCTGATTTGTGCCATTAGCCAGAGCTGCAGCATCTATTTACCACATTATCAGGCTGTAATCTCTGCATTAATGAATGTAAAACATGGAGAGCCCTCCAAAGATCAGGGGTTTGTTCATTAAGATTATTACCGGTGACAGTATCAATGAAGACGGCGGCAGGGCTGTGCTATTTCCACTCGTCTGTACACTGTCATTTCATGTATGGAGAACCGATCTGCTTCTGCACGGAAAGAAATTACAACCATCAATTAATCAGCCCATGAAACCGCCACACTGCGCAATTATGAGCAGTAAATCAGGTCTATGTTAAAGGTATCTTCTCTATTTTCTTTTAGAGAATAATTAAGGCTCATGTCCGCCACTATATACACCTTCTGTGTGATACAAGACTATCCAAGCACAATGAGCAAGTAACCTTTACGACATATTTTCTCATAATTTTAGACCACATAATACTGCCACATAGTACAAAGACAATACTGTCCTAAGCAGCCCATATGATATCACCAGGGGCGTAGCTAAAGGCTCATGGGCCCTGGTGCAAGAGTTCAGCTTGGGCCCCCCTTCCCTTAGTGCTTTGTGACCAGGGGGCAGGAAAGCACATAGAATTCGTGCTGTCTGAGTCAAAAATTGAAACAGCACACATACCCCCCATGCCAAATTCTTCACCTCACCACTTCCCTCCAGCCAGAGGTACAACCTGACCAGCATGCACTTTCTATAATACTGGTGTCTTCTTATCTGGCACAAGGGTCAGGCACCTGGGCCCGGTAGTGACTGCTACCTCTGCACCCCCATAGCTACGCCCCTGGATATCACCAAAACCGCTAGATTATATTGAGTGGTCTTAGTTTTCCAAGGTTCCTTGCCTAGGGTCAATGGGCTACAACCCAAAACATGTCAAGGAGAAATGGGAAAAAAGATGGCCAACAAGAAAGGTTTTCTTTCCTACTTGCCTTCTCTACCTCCTGATTGTGAAGAACTCGTCTAAAGAAAAACCTCTTATCCACAGATTCCAGCTGTCAAGGAATTTTATCCCTTTTTTACATAAAGGGACACTTCCCCTCTCACTGAGTGTTTTTGAAACCAACAACCCCCTGAGTACTTTTAATGAATAAAGAAAGGGGCTCCATGTCCAGGGCAAATAACAGGGGTGATACAGGTCATCGCTGATGGATTCCTCTAAACAAGTTGCAGGGTGGTGAAATCTCCCAATTTATCATCACCCTGGCCATTGCTTTGGCATACAATAACCTGACCCATGAGATGGACCTACAACCAAAGCCAAACCAACCCGATACTTGCCAAAGAGGCCTCTGTACTTTGGCCAGGCAGTATAAACGTCATCACTCCTGGCCCTGTCTTCTCCTAAAGTCAATCATACTGCAGAGCGTGCAGCAGTTGCAGAGAGAGCTGAGCTTCTAGGAGTAACTGCAACTCCCCCGTTGCTCCTAGAGGCTCATTTGCATATAATAAAACATCATTTTTCTCAGCAATGTGGACACATATGAACATGGGACCAACACAGATGCCTTCAGCTGCCAAGCGCACATGTAACAGGTCAGCCAGTTTCAAAGATACAAATCTGCTGACAGATGTCCATTAAAGGGTTTGTCCAGAATTTATTATTTTTTTTTAAAGCTGCCTTCTTTTATAAACAACACCTCACAAATCCATCATTGTGCCTGGTATTGCAGCTCAGCTCCACACAAGTGAAAGCCAACTTTTGGACAGGTGGTGGTCTTGGACAACTCCACCTGTTGGACCACTTTTCCAGTTGGTATTCCCAGATTATAGCCCTCACAGTACCCCACTAAAGAAAACAGCTGATAAGAAAGGTGAAGGTCAAAGCAATGTGTACCAAATCATAAGGAAAAATTGTAGTCATTGAGAACAGCAGGTACAGAATGGTGGAGGTCAGTCAATGGTAAGGCCAACCATACGCATTAGATATTTTTTGGCTGAATGCTCATTTGCTTGACAGTTATTCCTCCCAAACACTTCATACACATTTATTCATGGCTTGGTTGAGCATGCATATGCATGTACCCATAGACATTAGTCAAGTCAAAATGAACCTGTTCAACCAAAATGATAGTTCGGTGATATTTAACAAAAAAAAAAAACATTCTAGCCAACCGATAACAGTTATGGACAAAAAAGATTCTTCAGTTATGGACAAAAAAGATCTTTCTGTAAAGACATCAGCTGAACACTAAATGTCAAAACTGGACTTCACCTACAGAACTAGTCTAGAAAAAAAAGGAGAGCCTAACATAGAGCGATACCGGCTTGACGTAGAAGAACATGGAGGCTCACCTGGTGTACAGCTACAACAACTAGGTCTAGGGTCAAGGCTTAAAAACCACAGGTGCCTGGGTGTAAAGTGGAGTAGACGTCAAGCAAAAAGGATTCTGCTGCCTGCGCTTTCCAAAACAGGTTGATCTTTATTCCAAATGATAATAGATACAATAAAAGTCCATATAACACACTTTGTGGACCAGTCCTTTCTTCAGATCAAGGACAGGATTCTTTTTGCTTGATATCTACTTCAATTATAGTTTGTTGGGTGAACTTTAACAAAAAACAATCATCTGGGTGCTCTCAGTACTCAGATACCGCCTGGACTTACAATAGGGTCGAATTGTGTAACAACCATACAATTGCAAAAACAGTAATGTAAAGCACATATCCCAAAACTAGCAGGTAAGAGGAATGCAAGAATATTGGAACGCACCAATAAATCACAGGAACTGTATGGTGATGGTAAATTAATGATGGCCCAAATAGATTATGGTGAAGACAATCAGGTAACGGAGTAGATTAAGACATGAACAGACAACTCATCCAACTTTCCCTAGAGCTACCCCTTAACGCTGGCCCTAACTTGCACTCTCCCTAAAGATACTCCTTTTGGAATCCCTCATCTGCAATACTGATCCTAACACAATAAGTGGGCACTACAACCCACAGATAATAAACTCAAACCGAGCAGAATTAGAAGCAAGACAAGACAGATTCAAGGACAACAGCAACCTAAAAGACTCTGATGCAAGGACTGGACTTGAATAATTACAAGAACTAAACGACACTGACAAGAAGCAAACTAGGCAAGGAACACGATACTAGAAGTGGTTCTGGTTTTAAAGCGAGTCCGTCAAGTTGTTCTAGCTTATTAAACTAAGCATGGTGTCATGTAGTGACAGAGGCATTTAAAGCATTATCTTTATTTAGTAAAGCCATTGCTTCAATTAGCAGAAAGGTATTTTGAACAGATATACAAATGATTTATTTGAATCACTAAGACTGGGCTCTTTCCAGTTGGCTCACTTCCCTCTGCTCACTAAGCCCATCCTATTGCTTAGTGAGTGACAGGGGCATTTGTCTGGGTTGTGCTCTTGCCAGGCCCTGTGAATTTGCTTCTGCACTTTGAGCCAGAATTTTGGCACATGCGCAAAACATCATATCATTCCTGCCCTGTACTGCACATGCAGCAAAAGTTTGGGGCATGATGCATGTGCAAAATTATGAAGCCAGGCAACAAGGCTTCTCAAAAGCCTGGTCCTGTTAATCAGCAAGTGAGGGGGGGGGGATTAGTGAGAAGAGGGAAGGAACAACAGTGGGCCAAGGGGAAAAAGCCAATTGTTCAGTGCTCAAAGCAACTCATTTGCAGATATGTTCAAACTTTTTTTGCTAATTAAAGCAATGGTTTAACTCAAGAAAGATAATGATTAGTTTAATGACACTGTGCTTAGTTTAAAGGAGTTGTCCGATTTATTTATATCCTCAGGATAGGTCATCAATATCAGATCGGCGGAGGCCCAACTCTCGGCACTCCTGCTGATCAGCTGTTTGAAGAGAGGGCCATGCTTGTACCAGCTCTGCCTTTACTTCATTGTTTACCTGCTTGCTGTCACAACTAGGGTTGAGCGAACCTGAACCGGGTTCGTACCAAACTTTGCGAGTTCTGGTACCCAGACCCGAACCCAGACTTTTTCACTGAAGTTTGGCTTCGAGTTCAGTGTTCAGATGATTTTATTATTTACCATTATAACATGGTTATAACGGAAAATAATAGCATTCTTAAGACAGAATGCAAAATAAAATGTCCATTGAGGGGTTAAAATATTTAAAAAAAAACTCACCTTATCCCCTTGATCACGCCACTGGTATCTTCTTCTTACAGCAGGACCTTCATTCAGCAGGACCTGCGATGACATTACCGCATTCACCACGTTGTAAGCGCAGTGATGTCATCGCAGGTACTTTTGCAGGTCCTGCTATAAGAAGAAAGAAGAGGATACTGGCGGCACGATCAAGTGGATGAGGTGAGTTTTTTTTAGTATTTTAACCGCTCAATGGCCATTTTATTTAGCATTCTGTCTTAAGAATGCTATTATTTTCAGTAACAACCATGTTATAACAGGAAAATAATAAAGTCAAGTTTGGGTCCCGAACACAAACTTTGACCTGAAGTTCGGCTGAACCTGACGAACCTGAACTTCCACGGGCTCGCTCATCCCTAGTCACAACCACAGCGCTGAGCAGGTGCAATTATTCAAGTGCATAGGAAGGAGCTGTCCCATTGAAGGGAATGGGATGGCTAAGATGTAATTACACCTGCTCACCGCTGCAGTAGGAACGTGCCTCCGTTTTGCACCACACCTTCCAGATTTTGGACTGAATGGGTACTCATCTGTGAAACTGTGTGCACACGGCTGGTGCCCGTATATTGCGGACTCACTGTTTGCAGGCCGCAATACGGGCATGACCAAACAATGGCCGTGTGCATGAGGCCTTAGTCTGTTAAGACCAAGAATAACTACGCTGCTGCTGCTGAAGGGACTGTTAGAGACATTTACATAGAAAGAAAACACTTATGGGGACATTTATCATTTGTTTTTTGTGTCTGTGCCAAATTTATGAACTGGTGCACCTAAAAATAAATTTGGCGTGAGCACAATGTGGTTTACACCTATATGTGGTACAGTAGACCAGGGGGTTGCTTGGTGTAGGTTACAACTTTTTTGAGACTTTTGCAAAAGTCTCACATAGTAAATGTGCCATAATCAAGGTCTAATCTCACTTTTAGCTCCTTTGAAAAGTGCAGAGGAACACAAAATGTCGCAAAATTTGAAAAATGTCACAGAAAACGTCACAATCGGCTTATCGTGAGACATTTTTAAGCCACAGAACGGACGTATCTGATTTGATAAATATGCTTCTTTTTAACTTTATATGAAAAATGCAAAGCAATATCTTCGTATTAAAGGGAAGTTCAGCAAATACAAGAAGTATGAGCTGCTCTCTTCTGATGCCACAGTCCTCTGCTACACAAAATATCTCCCACATGGCATGGGTTCCCCCTGCTGTTCTGCTCGTTGGCCACAGTATCTGTGCCCGATGTAATATACTGTATTATGTCTACTCGTTCTGAATTTATGAATAAAAATATATGGAAAGCGTTACAATCTGAACATTTAAAAAAAATCCTTGTTCTACGGGTAATTATTTTTCACATGGCCTTTTTATCAGGATATCTTCCCTCTACATCGTGACTCGCTGTCACACAGTTTCCTTAAGAACGCGGGTTGTAAAATCTTTTGAGGAGGAAGAAACAATCAGATGACTCACAGAGATAGGAACTGGTTTGAAGTGTAACCGTTTTGTCTCTTATCTTATTTCATCTTCTTATTTTTTGGGAAAAGTAAAATGTCAGAGTAATTTTACAAAGAAACAAATTTAAATACTGTTTACGTCTACGATGAATGCAACATAATGGATTTTTAAAGACTGTGAGGAAAAAAAAAGCATTTTGCCCTCTTCTAGATTTCCCGTTATTTTTCAGACTGAGGCTAGTTTCACACTAGCGATATTAGAAACTACCGCACTGCCTTCCGGCCCAATTAATTATAATGGCGAGCAGAAGAGATCCGGCTGCAAACCGGTGGATATGCCGAGAATCGGCCCGCCGCAAACAGTTGCGCGCATCGGCTGATTCTTGCCATGTTTGCCGGATCTTCGTCGGTCCCCATTGGTAATTGGGGTGGTGGGTATTTGGTAGCTCCGGCAATGTTGAATCCAGAAATCTCCGGCAAAGAAAAGCCTGCTGGAGATGTCTAACACTAGTGTGAAACTAGCTTGAAAAAGTTATTTAACATTATCAACTGTGTAAAATAGCCACTGCTACTGTCACACAAAGACAAACCTTGTCCATACGCTCTGTTAAAGGGGTTTTCTGGGAGTTTTTTACTGATGGTCTATCCTCCGGTTACAGTAGGTCATCAGTATCTGATTGATTGAGGTCCGAAACCAATCCAATTAGAGAAGGCTGTGGAGCTCGCAGTAACACCATGACCTTCTCCAGTTTTGTCTAGGCCATCTGACATCACATCCATTGGTCACATGGTCTAGGACAGGTCATCAGTAGAAAAAACTCTCGGGAAACCCCTTTAAAGAATATAGATGTCATGGGGGTCTCCTGCTCTGGACTCCCCTCTGAGGAGGCACTCTCAAGGATTTTTACTGACAGCTGAATCTGGCGTGGATTTCTTGTCCTTTCTTCCCAATATACAAACTGTAACATTGAACTCTGGGTAGTAATGTGTTTTTTTCAGAAAGTTTCCATATGGTATTCAGTACGTAGGGTTGGACTAGCCCACCAGAGTACCTGTGGATCCTCCAATTCGCTCAGGCTTTGACACAATAATGGGTCTCAAAGGTCCATCAGAAGACATCCCCATTTGAAGATTACTTTGAAGTCAATCATTTAAAGGGGTTCTCCAGGAATTAAGAAAATGAAAATATTTAACCTTTTCAGTACCGGAGGTTTTTTCCGTTTTTTTGCGTTTTCATTTTTCTTCCCTATTTTCTGTGAGCCCTAACTTTTTTTTATATTTTTGTTCACACAGCTGTATGGGGGCTTACTTTTTGTGGGACAAGTTGTACTTTCTAATGCCGCCATTAATTATGGCATAAAGTGTAGTGGGAAGCGGTAAAAAAATTCCAAATAGGGGGAATTTGGGAAAAAAACGCAATTCCTCCACCGTTTTACGGGTTTTGTTCTCACGGCGTTCCATTTACGAAAAAACTGCCCTTCATTCTCTGGGTCAGTAGGATGACAACAATACCCCATATGTGTAGGTTTGTTATGTTTAAATAGTGTAAAAATAAATTTAAACTTTGAAAAAAAAAATTTTTTTTTACATCATCATATTCTGACCCCCATAACCTTTTTTTAGTTACATCCACTGAGCTGTTTAGGGGCAAATTTTTGGTGGGACAATCCATGGTTTTTATTTATACCATTTTGGAGTGTGCGTGACTTTTTGATCAAATTTTATTAATTTTTTTGGGGTAAGAGAAGTAGTGAAAAAATGGTAAATCAGCCATTTTGACCCTTTTTTCCGTCACGCAATTCGCCATATTGGAAAAAAAAATTTATATTTTAAAAGTACGGGCGTTTTCGGTCGCAGTGATACCCATGATGTTTATATTTATTGTTATTTAGGTATTTATTTTTTAATTATACAGAAAGGGGGGTGATTTAAACGTTTATATATTTTTTTTTTAATATATATATATATTTTTTTTAATTTAATTTTTTGTGATTATTTTAAGGCTCATATATGAGCATATAGACAATCTTTTTTAATTTTTGATTTTGAGCAATCAGGGATTTTTAAAACTCCATTTTAAAGGGAACCTGTCACCTTCAACACACACATAAAACTGCCAGCATTACCTTATATTAGGCCCCAGTGTGTTCCTAATCATGCCTTTCATCCAGTAAATTGATCCCCCTAATTTGATGAAACCGATGTTTTAATCCCCATCAGCACGCTTTCTCCAGTCAGCTTGAAGTCAAGGGGGCAGCGGTCTCCTTGCCTCAAGTGAAGTAAAGAACGCCCCTCTTGCCAGTGATTGACATCCTTGCTGTAGCATGGGATCACGCAATTCTCGCGCATGCACGGTGCACTCCTTCTTGCTGCACGATCCCGGCTCTGGCTCCTGCACTCAGCCGACTTCCATCTAAGCACTGTGCAGGCCCTGGCAATTCCAGTGAGCGCGCCCGCATGCCTTCCCGTACTCCCGCCCGCTGAGTGCAGGAGCCGGAGCCGGGATTGCACAGCAAAAAGGAGCGCACAGCCACAGCAAGGATGTCAATCACTGGCAAGAGGGGCGTGCTTTACTAGACTTGAAGCAAGGAGGCCGCTGCCCCCTTGACTTCAAGCTGACTGGAGAAAGCGCACTGATGGGGATTAAAACATTGTTTTCATCAAGTTAGGGGGATCAATTTACTGGATGAAAGGCATGATTAGGAACACACTGGGGCCTAATATAAGGTAATGCTGGCAGTTTTATGTTTGTGTTGGAGGTGACAGGTTCCCTTTAAATCCCTTTTGCTCATTTCTTATCCTGAATTGCAGATTGAAAGCTGTAAACCTCATCAGCGAGGTTACTTAAATATTAGTACGAGGTTAAATATATTACTAAATGCCTTCCATTAGTTATAATGGCTCGTGTTGTCTGGGGAGCAATCATTAGGAGAAACAAAATCCTATTAGTACACACAAAACCTGTCCTAATCACACAGGAGGATAAGTTACTTCACAACACTGAGGTAAAAAGCTGCCTCATTCTTATCCTCCTCTCTACTTGTCAGGGATTATAATCCTGAATACAGATGCATACCTCCCAACTTTGTAAAGAGACAAAGAGGCCCCTAACTCCACCCACTATAAGCTAATCACCCAGTCCCCTTACTGTACAGGGATAATAAGCACAGCGATGTCACAGTACAGGGATAATAAACACAGTGATGTCACCGTACAGGGATAATAAATACAGTGATGTCACAGTACAGGGATAATAAACACAGTGATGTCACCGTACAGGGATAATAAATACAGTGATGTCACAGTACAGGGATAATAAACACAGTGATGTCACAGTACAGGGATAATAAACACAGTGATGTCACCATACAGGGATAATAAACACAGCGATGTCACCGTACAGGGATAATAAACACAGCGATGTCACCGTACAGGGATAATAAACACAGCGATGTCACCGTACAGGGATAATAAAACACAATGATGTCACCGTACAGGGATAATAAACACAGCGATGTCACAGTACAGGATAATAAACACAGCGATGTCACCATACAGGGATAATAAACACAGCGATGTCACCGTACAGGGATAATAAACACAGCGATGTCACCGTACAGGGATAATAAACACAGCGATGTCACCGTACAGGGATAATAAACACAATGATGTCACCGTACAGGGATAATAAACACAGCGATGTCACAGTACAGGATAATAAACACAGCGATGTCACCATACAGGGATAATAAACACAGCAATATCACCATACAGGGATAATAAACACAGCGATGTCACCGTACAGGGATAATAAACACAGCGATGCCACCGTACAGGGATAATAAACACAGCGAATGTCACCATACAGGGATAATAAACACAGTAATGTCACCGTGCAGGGATAATAAACATAGCGATGTCACAGTACAGGGATAATAAACACAGCAATATCACCGTACAGGGATAATAAACACAGCGATGTCTCCGTACAGAAATAATAACCACAGCGATGTCACAGTACAGGGATAATAAACCCAGTGATGTCACAGTACAGGGATAATAAACACAGTGATGTCACAGTACAGGGATAATAAACACAGTGATGTCACCATACAGGGATAATAAACACAGTGATGTCACAGTTCAGGGATAATAACCGCAGTGATGTCACATTACAGGATAATAACCACAGTGATGTGACAGTACAGGGATAATAAACACAGTGATGTCACCGTACAGGAATAATAAACAGTGATGTCACCGTACAGGGATAATAACCACAGTGATGTCACAGTACAGGGATAATAACCACAGTGATGTCACAGTACAGGCAGGGCCGTATTAGCAACTAGGCACCGGGGGCACGGTGCCTAAGGCGGCGGGTTGCGGGGGGGCGGCACCCCGCCGGGTGAATCTATAATGACTCTGGAAAAGAAAAAAAAAACATCCTGGAAATTATCGGCGACCATGCCACTTTATGAACTTTTCCCTTTATAAGATGCAGTGCATCTTATAAAGGGAATACTAGCGAATCACTAGCCTGCAGGAGTGAAGGGGGAGTGAAGCGCTGGTAGCGCTATAAAGGACTTACCCCTCCTCCTGCTTGCTCTTCCTGAGGCCAGCACTGCTGTGTCCTGACTGCCTGCAGCGTCAGGACGTACAGAGCGCCCTCTGACCTGACGTTGCAGGAGGTCAGGTGACTTCAGCACAGGCCCCTGGAAGAGGAGAGAGCGGGGACACAGCCAGGACCGGAGGTAAGTTTTCTTTTTTTTTCTTGTCTGATCTGAGGTCTGACAATACATGGACAATGGTAGGACAGAATGGGGGGATCTGAAATGGTGGGACAGAATGGGGGGGGTCTGAAATGGTGGGACAGAATGGGGGGGATCTGAAATGGTGGGACAGAATGGGGGGTCTGAAATGGTGGGACAGAATGGGGGGTCTGAAATGTGGGACAGAATGGGGGGGATCTGAAATGGTGGGAAAGAATGGGGGGGTCTAAAATGGTGGGACAGAATGGGGGATCTGAAATGGTGGGACAGAATGGGGGGATCTGAAATGGTGGGAAAGAATGGAGGGATCTGAAATGGTTGGGACAGAATGGGGGGGATCTGAAATGGTGGGACAGAAATGGGGGGGTCTGAAATGGTGGGACAGAATGGGGGGGTCTGAAATGGTGGACGAATGGGGGTCTGAAATGGTGGGACAGAATGGGGGGTCTGAAATGGTGGGACAGAATGGGGGGTCTGAAATGGTGGGACAGAATGGGGGGGTCTGAAATGGTGGGACAGAATGGGGGGGGATCTGAAATGGTGGGACAGAATGGGGGGGATCTGAATGTGGGACAGAATGGAGGGATCTGAAATGGTGGGACAAAATGGGGGCCAGAAAAGGGGTTCTGACATGGGGCCAGAAGGGGGGTCTGACATGGGCCCCAGAAGGAGAGTTCTATATGGGGGGCCACAAGAGTATGATATGGGGCCAGAAGGGGGGGTATGATTGGGGATCTAATTAGGGGTCTGAGGAGGTCTGATTAGGGGCCTGAAGGGTCTCACTGGGGGTCTAGAGTGGTCTGATTGAGGGTCTGGAGGTCTGATTGGGGGTCTGGAGGCCCTAATGAGGGTCTGATAGGGGGTCTGGAGGTCTAATGGGGGTCTGATTGAGTGTCTGGAGGTCTAATGAGGATCTGATAGGGGGTCTGGGGGTCTAATGAGGGTCTGATTGGGGCTTTGGAGGTCTAATGAGGGTCAGATATGGGAGTTTGGAGGTCTAATGGGGGTCTGGAGATAAGGGGTCTCATCTGGGGTTTGATTATGGGATCTGATCTGAAAGGTAAGGGGGGTACTGTTTTTCTGTGTGGTGCCAGTATTTTCAGGGGGGCTGTTTCTGTAGTATAGTATGGGGGGCGGGCAGGGTGAGATGTGGAGAAGGTGAGAGGATGATGGAAAAGTAGGAAAGTAAGATGTCTGTTTGTTGAACTCTTCAGAGACGAGGCACAGCTGAAAGAAGTCACCATGGCGGTCTGGTCTGACAGAAAAAGAGGAAAGAAAACATCATCAGAGAAGAGAAGTCACTGGATGTAAGAGGTACATATTGTGGCGCTGGTATGACCCCTGTATGCTCTGTAGTGCTGTATGAAATGTTTTCCAAGTCTGTCTTTGAAGGGGGTTATCTTTTTTTTTTTGTACGAGCGCTGCTTTCTCTGCCTCTGTTTACTGCTCTTCACTGCAAATTCTATGGCGAGCAGGTAAACAGAGCAGAGAAAGCAGCTCTCATATGAGCTCTGCTCTTTCTTCAAACAGCTGATCGTCAGGGTGCCGGAGGACCCCAGCCGATCTTATATTGATGACCTATCGTGAGGATAGGTCATTAGTAGTAAAAAAGAGGACAACCCCTTTAACAGTAGGACTGGAGGGAAGGGATTAGGTTGAGAATTTGGCATGGGGGGCGTTTCAAATCCAATACCTCTTTCCTCTTAGATACCTCCACCTTCTTGCAGACGATCAGGGGGATCAAACAGATTCCATCTGATAGTCTCTTGGTTACATTAGACGTAGTGAGTCTATATACCTATATATAATTTCACATTCCAAGGGTATAGCTGCTGTGACCAGACTACTGGAGGGTGCCAACACTAATTCCAATGTAATAAAATTGTGTCAAGACCTCTTACATCTCGTACTCACCAGAAATTACTTTATGGTCCAGGATTCCTTCTACATTCAGAAACGGGGTACAGCTATGGGGGCACACGTAGCGCCCCCTTATGCTAACGCATATATGGCAATGTTTGAGGAGGATTTTATTTACAATAACCCGCACTTTCAACTAAATGCCCTACTATGGAAACGCTATATCGATGATGTATTTTGTAGTTGGAATGGGACAGTTGATTCCCTACTTTCATTCACATCTTCGATTAATGCAGTTTGGCCCGAACTGAAATTCACTTTACATTATGATTCTAAATCAATCAATTTTCTCTATACCACCATTACTAAAGAGCAGGATGGCACTTTACACACTGACCTCTTCATTAAAGCCACTGACCGTAATAGCCTATTACAATTCTCAAGTTTTCACCCAAAAAACACGAAGATATCACTCCCAAAATCAAAATTCACAAGAATTAACCGGATTGTGGACATTGATGAAATAAAACAGCAATGGATCAATGAGATGAGTAGAAATTTCACGAAAGA